>CAIGRO010068998.1:296-20431 GCA_903798355.1 Fraxinus baroniana
TCTCTCTCTCTCTCTCTCACACCCAATAAAAATCCCACCCCCTACAAAGCACATTCAGCTGATAAATTTCTGAAAAGAAACTATTCTTATTTCAGGATTCCTGAGAATCTACCTTGTCTACATGACAAAGTCGTTGCAGCTGCGGCTGATGCTGCTGTTAGTTTCTCCCAGAGCCAAAAGAAGACACAGGTTAGAAATATTACAGCACTCGTGTTTTTTCTCATATGTTAATGAATTTGTTTGTTCCTGTTTCCAGAGTACTATCCCTGGATTAATTGGTACTATGATGAAGGGGTTGAAAGGGGAAAAGGTAGATTCAGCTTTGAATTATGTTGAAGCTCGTGAAACCTTGATTGGCCATTTAGAGAGCATATTCTCAAGATTCCCATTCTCTGAACCAGACAATGCATATGACCTAGGAGACTTGGATCTTCACATAGGTGAGTCTATAAATATGTCGCCCCAAACCAGGGTAAGGTATGAACTTCCTTGAAAAGAGACAATGAATGAAGTGCATGATATTTTGCTCAAATTGTTTGCTTCTTGTGTTACAGATGATATTGAAATAGATGAACCTGTTCCTACTGTATCATCGTCTCTTATCGCTAATAATGACAGAAAAGGTAAAAGTTACTAATTTCTTTCTAATGATAGATTGTGTTTTTACCATGATGGACCTGAACATTTTCTTCTGCTAATTTTTAGGAAAGGAAACTGAGAGGGAAATGTTATTAGAAGGTGATACCACAGATACTAAACCAAGGGTTCGGACGCGTGAAGAAATTATTGCTAAATATAGGAACACGGGGGTAACCTTTTCCTTTCAGATAGCCTGTGAATGACTGATTTATTATTGGGATTTTTCTGTCTGACCATGTCAATTGTTCTAGGATGCTTCCACTGCCGCTGCGCAAGCAAAAGATAAACTTCTAGAACGCCAGGAGAAACTTGAGGTATGCCCACTTGAAGAAAGTATTTATTCACTCTGAGATGGATATGCATATATAATAATTACTGAAAGACCTCGAAGAATTAGTGGAAATCCGTTTCAGTATCTTGACTTCACTTGTGCAAGTTCAATGGCCGTAATTAAAAAAAAAAATAAAATGGGTTAGGAACAACTATACCACTAGCAGTTCAGTCCTGGGTGGGATTTGGGTCTGCAGGACAATTTATATCCTTTGATATGATCCATGGAGCTTACTAGTTGTCAAAGTCATTTGCATAGTTATCTTTCTTTTAGTCTTACTATTATTGTAAAAAGTTGCTTGTTACCGTTTCTTTGTGAAAATTCTCCATTTGTATCACTAGACAAACCAAACGAGAGAGGGAAAGAAATGAAAAATGTCTCTCTTCCATGCAACGGTGAACTGAGCTCTGTCTTGATCTAACCTTGGGTTGAGACCAGCACGAAATTCGTAAACCCTCTCTCTCAAGTAGTTCAGTAAGCTTCAATGCATCTCATGGAGACTACATTGATTATCAACACGAGGCAGACTAGGCTTATCTACGTCTGTCAGTGAAAAATTTAAATGATGAAAGAGCCAAAATCAATGGTATTCATATTTGGTATTTTAACATTCCTTGTTTGGTGTTCTTATCCAGAAACTCAGCAGACGGACTGAAGAGCTACAGAGCGGTGCTGAAAACTTTGCCTCAATGGCGAATGAGCTCGCCAAGGCAATGGAAAAACGTAAATGGTGGAATATTTGACTTCAACAATGTAAATACTCATTTCGGATTTCTATGGATGTATAATCATATTTTTTAGTATTAAATCTTTATATTTCTACACTTACGCGGATGTCAATGGCATTAATATATTTTTGTTACATCAGCAAATAGAAGACGTTAACACGTTTTTTAACGCCTCAAGATATCACACTTTGACATATTCCTGTTGAGATTTCTGCAGTGTAACTCGAATTTAAAGTTGGACCGTCCACATTGTCTCTGCCGGTGAACAAAAAACATTTGACCAGAAAGACCAAAGGAAAAAAAATAATTATTAAGGTTGACTAAATTAAAAAATGGTGAACGATATTTCGCAGTTGGCATTTGTGTTCACAACATGGCCGGTAGGTTAAATGGCATTAATTGTATATTGTGTCTATCCCGGCGAATGTATTTTCTGGGTTTGGTCGGTGTTATTAAGGTTTTAAAAAAAATAAAAATTGCCTTGAAAGAGGAGATAAAGAAAAAGTAAAATTAATTTGAAGTTCTTTTTAATTTTTTTCTTCTTTCATTTGAGTATTAAAAAATTATATTTTTTAAAATAAAAAAAAAAATAACTTACTGTCGAAATGAAATAATTTACTTATTTTCATCCTTGGCAATAAAATAAATTAACATGTAAAAGTAAAATTACTTGTAAAGCGAACTTTTTCTTCTTTCATTTGAGTATTAATAATTTGCCCAGTCTCTCTCAACTCGGTCGGTAAAACGAAAAGCCAGCCTCCAGGCCCCCACTTGAACATTTTGCAGCCATCCTTTGATTTTTTTGAGTCCAAAGTCTGAAGATGAAAATTGACCTGACCAGATGAAAATATGTCCACACACGCCTCTGTCTTCCACTAAGAAGTTGACGCGTTCGGAAATGGACCAAAAAAAATAATTAATCATTGAAAATAAGTAAAAAACATAAAATTCGTTTTACTTGTGCATTTCCCAAATCCAATTGCAAGGTCCCATAAACAGTTAACAAAAAGTGGCATCATAGAATATTCAAAGTGACAAATATTAAGTTAATTACACAACTGGTCCTTTTAATTTTTATTTTGTTCCAAATTAGTCACTAATTTTTTCAAGCGGCTACTAACTTTGATAGTTTGATTAACATGAAATCCTATATGTATACTATAAAAGCCATTGTATACCAATGGGATGTTGGTCGCATGTCCATACAAGTGTTTAATAATGTAAATGACGAAAGCTTGAAACCTAGGGAGAAAAACGTAATTTAGGGTTTTGTATTAGCATCGTCGATGTTTTCATGGCAATGTAATTTACATCTCATTAATGCACATACATAAGATTTTATGTTGATTTAACGAACAAATAAACCAAATTGAAATTGTAAAGAAATATCAATGGGTTATTTGAAACAAAATAAAAATTAGAATTTTCGAACCGACCAATATATGGAAACATAAAATAGCATTTAATAAAGAAATAGTAATTAGAACTAATAACAGAAAAAAATTAATGTTATTTATCATATTGATGATGAAACATCTGTGCCAACACATTATCTCTACCATAAAAATTAAATAGCCTAATTCCATCATTTCACATCTACATTATTGATATTTCATTATCATAATAATAAATAACATTATTTTAGAAAAAATGCACCATATTATTGCATAAAAATCACGTTTTACGACTTCTTTTAGTGGAGACACTAGTTATTGGAATATGAAAGTGGGAGGAAAGAGAGGCCACACATAAACGAACAAATCAAAATTCGTAAGAAACCATATGCTATAAAGAACTGAAGCCTTGAAGATTTTGACAAGCAATAAGAAACACAAGTTGGGGTTCTCGAAACTAAAACTTGAGGAGACAATCCATTGCGTTATCAACTCGCCCAATCCACATTCCAGCTAATATACATACATTCTTGCAGATACATACAGATATATCTGCTTATTTTTGTCGGGTAATTTTAGGTCCACAAATTTCTTCTCTCACACGACCGTGGGAGACTTTACAAGCTAAAATCTTGAGTAGTTTGTGGATCCAATGGCCAGTTGGGTGCTCTCAGAATGTGGGATCAAGCCACTTCCAAGAATCTATGCAAAACCAAAAACTGGCCAAGCTTTCTTGAATTCTAACCCCTCCAAGGTTAGAATTTCAAGAACAAGTCGTGGAAATGGTTTTTCGTTTTCTTTGTCAAGTGGATTTTGGGAGAGAAATTGGGGTTTGAAGGTAAGTGCACCATTGAGGATACAGACAGTGGAAGAAAATAAAGAAGAGGGAAAAATCCTCAGTGGGGATGAATCTTTTAACCCTGGTGCCCCACCCCCATTTAAATTGACTGATATTAAAGCAGCAATTCCTAAACATTGTTGGGTTAAGGATCCTTGGAAGTCTATGTCCTATGTTGTTAGGGATGTGGTGGTAGTTTTTGGATTAGCAGCCGTGGCTGCTTATTTTAACAACTGGGTTGTTTGGCCTTTGTATTGGTTTGCTCAGGGGACGATGTTCTGGGCTCTTTTTGTTCTTGGTCATGACTGGTAATTTTTTTTTTGCTTTAATTTCCATTGTTGTTCACATATTGTGCCTAATGAATGAATTTATTGTGTCTAGAGTTAAATTTTCTTGGTTTTGCCTTGTGCAGTGGGCATGGAAGTTTTTCAAATAATCCAAAGCTGAATAGTGTAGCGGGACATCTTCTTCATTCTTCAATTCTTGTCCCTTACCATGGATGGTATGAGAAATATTTTCTTCTAACTATGAGAAACCTCGAATATTAATAGAGCCGCATGAACCTGATGAATTTTGTTCTGATGAATTTTGTAGGAGAATTAGCCACAGGACTCATCATCAGAACCATGGTCATGTCGAGAACGATGAATCGTGGCATCCAGTAAGTCATTTGTTAAATGATTTTCTTCTTGATTTTATCACGTTGAAAAGCTAGAAAATGCAAGATTAATCTTTCTCCAATGAAATTTCCAGTTATCTGAGAAGATTTACAGGAATTTGGATAATGTTACCAAGAAATTGAGGTTCACATTGCCTTTCCCCTTGCTAGCATACCCTATCTATCTGGTAAGCTGTTAATTAAGTCCTTTAATTTAATAAAAGTTGTATCAATTAATTCCCTCGTTATTTATCATATTCGCATATTTTACGACAGTGGGGTAGAAGCCCTGGGAAAACAGGCTCTCATTACCACCCAAACAGTGATTTGTTTGTTCCAAATGAGAGAAAAGATGTGATTACCTCAACAGTTTGTTGGACAGCAATGGTTGCAATTCTTGCAGGGTTATCTTTCGTTATGGGTCCTGTTCAATTGCTCAAACTCTATGGCATTCCTTACACGGTTAGCTGTTTTTACCTCTCGAAAGTTCAACTTACCAATACATGTTCCCATTGTTTGAAATTCCGATTTGCAGTCTCTGTGTTGAACTCGGAATTCGACTTTCAACTTTTTTGGTAAAACTTGGAATTTGAATTGACTGTAGATTTTCGTGATGTGGCTGGACTTAGTTACCTACTTACATCACCATGGCCATGATGAGAAACTTCCTTGGTACAGGGGAAAGGTATGATTTTGTATATATCTTCGAATGCTACTTTTCCATGCTTACCTAATCTTATTTTTATATATTTTATAATAAGGTTGCTTAATTATCTCATAAACTTATTGAGATAGGAATGGAGTTATCTTCGAGGGGGACTTACGACACTTGATCGTGACTATGGATGGGTCAATAACATCCATCATGACATAGGAACCCATGTCATACATCACCTCTTCCCTCAAATCCCACACTATCATTTAGTTGAAGCAGTAAGTTTCGACTTTGCTGAAACCCACAATTTATTTTGCATTTATTACTAAATTTACTTGTGATTCGGGTCGTGATGGTTGCTAATTTTCTCAATGCAGACCGAAGCAGCTAAGCCGGTGCTAGGTAAGTACTATAGGGAGCCAAAGAAATCAGGGCCTCTTCCAATTTATTTGCTGGGAGTTCTTATAAGAAGCATGAGAAAGGATCACTATGTGAGTGACACTGGAGATATTGTATATTATGAAACTGATTCTCAGCTATAGAGATCTCAGAAACTAGCCAGAGAAGCCACCTTTAACACATTTAAGTTTGACTATTTATATATGATTTATAAATTAGCCAAATGGAGGCTAAACAATTGATGCATATGTGACTTAACTCTCTGAGGTGGTCTACAACCAAAAATTGATGCCAGCATCCTAGTTTTCTGCTAAGAAGACTGATTATTCCTCCATTGACGGAGTTACATTTATAGATATTATTTTTATACAGTTCACATGCTTATTTGTACTCGATGTAAACTAGAATTTTACCGGTGGAAGAAATATTGTTCTCAATAATCTCGTAGTATTTGCGTGTGTATACATTAGTGCAAGCTATAGTATTTTCCTGCACGGTGCGACTACAGTAACTAGTGAGATCTGAGAGGGTTTTAAATTCATGTTCTGTGATTCTAGAGTTGGGATGTGTTGTCTTGTCTCAATGGCTGTCCTAAATCCTCTCACTACATTTATAACACCTATATACATCAATCTTCGTGATTTCTTAGCAAATGGAATCATGATCTCAAAAATGTATTGAAAGGATAGTCGAGAGGATAACAAGTTAGGGACAAGAAATCTGGATTGACTCGTGATTCTGAGATGGTAAGAATCAACATTTTTGTGGTGGAACTAAAGAGCTGGAAGGACCCATTAAGATAATTATCAAGGCAATGAAATGAAATAGGAGCAAATAGGATGGGCGGCAATGGACCCATGATGGTATCTTAACACGAAATGAAAATAAAAAAGGACCATCAATTATAGTCCTCTTAGATATGAGAAATCTACAATTTTGAAACGTCACGTTCTTATACTATGTAGATATATATCTATATATATATGTATACACATTATACACTCACACACTCAATCCGCTACAAGCTAATATTGAATTTAGGGCATGTTTGGTAAGATTTCTGTTTTTTTTATAAAATAACTTTTTGAGAAAATTACCTTAGGAAAATTAATTTTAAAAACTCTTCTAATCAGACAGTCTCCCAAAAAATTGTCCAAACATGTACAAACACAACTTAGTCTCAATTTTTTACCATTTAAAATTCCTGCCAGATTGATCCTCAAGGCTTGATGATTGATATTTAGTCAACATAGGTTTCTTTTGATAGAGGTGTCAATTTCTACCTCATCTAATGTTGTCGTTGACAAGTAAACACTTTTAATCTACATGGATATCGAATGAAAATAAGAAAGCATAAAAAAAGCTTGATATGATTCACTAATAAGAACTTCATTTCTTCTTTAACAGAAGAATGATTAAAAAGATTGGTTTGTTTGAGTCCCATTTTTTTGGAAAATAGATTTTGTAATAGTGATTTTTTGAAAAATATATAGTTAAAATGTTGGAAAATTTTTTGAGTTTACGTGTAAATTATTTTATTTAGAGAACGTGTAATTAAATCTTCAAAAATGTGGCTCACAAATTGTCGTGCTCCTGGAGAGTAAATGGAAAAAAGAAAGCATGATAATGATCTACCAGAATTCAGATCAAACACAACAGGCTACATGGTGGTTATTTTCCACGTTCTTAATGGTTTAGATGTCTTTTATGGCATGATCAGTCAATAACGTACAGAATTCACAGTGCTCATGAAGGACATTATCCGAGATTTATCCTTCTGAATGCCATCTGGAGCACAAACGCCACTACTAACATCAACTCCATGAGGTTTAAGAGTAGAAAGGGCCTCGTACACATTCTCAGGCTTAATCCCTCCCGCCAACAACCATCCTTGTTTGCTTCTAACTGGCGGCAGCTTAAACCGGGACCAATTAAACCCTTCACCGCTGGAAGCATGCAAATAGAAAAAAGTATTGTCATGACTGAATAAACCCAATGAGCAAGTTTTTAATAGATTAATAAATTGCTCTATCATTTAAAACAAGAAAGTTACAGAAATGATCAACTAAAGCAAGGCATTTTGAGTCATTTCCATAATTCCATACCGATAAATTACTTGAGTAAAACTTAATTTGTACCCTTCCATATTTGTTTGTCATAAAGACAAACGGGTGATGTCACGATATATCAACGTCAAGACCGCTCGAAACATTTAGGTGTGCAATTTCACAATGGATAATTTTATTTGAAATTGAAACTAAACATGCACCATCATTCATAGACTTGCAAAATCACAAAAAATAAAAAAAATAAACTCACCCCTCAAGTATTCGAAAATACAGCAACATTTTCTTTTTTGAGTTCAGATTATTGATATGTTCAACCGATTCTCACTTCTCAGCAATGATATATTTCATCACTGACTGAAAAATAGAAATGAATTATCTCATGCTAAAAATTAAAGTTGTAGTTATAGAGTATAAAACAACTTAATTTCTTTCATATATAAAGAGGATGAACGAGAACTTAAAAGTTTAAACTGCAATTGTTAGTATCAAGACAATCCTGTAACATTTGGGCTTCCTAATATGTCTACTTTGATCTATCATACGAAAATTGGGCTCTTATTTCAGCAAATGGGTCCTAGTTATGGCCAGAAATTTTGGCAAATAGGTTCAGTAAAATGTGCAACTCACACACAGTTTAACTAAGCCATTACTCCGACAAATGTTGTTTGATGATCACAAATTTATTGCCTGATCAAAATCAATGAGAAGACTCTCCAATTAATACAAATATTGTATGATGTTTTTTACCTGCCACCTTCAGCACTATCCACAAGAACCCAATCAACTAGAGAGCATTCTTCATCAGAAATAGAGTTCAAAAGATCTCCGTCTTGATTGGAATGAAGAACATATATTACTCGGTTTTCTCTCACCAAGACTGGAAAAGCAGCACGAGAAGCACTTCCGTGAAGCTGCATGGGTCCAACATATTACTTGCTAAATAAAAGTTAAGCAGATTTCAGAATAAAGTCAATGCTGGTCCAACTTGCCTGTACATATTCAAGGTCTGCTTTATCAGAAGCTTTTAGTATTGTTTCTGCATCATCATCAACAAATACCCCAACAGGCTCTGCTCCGTATGATCTTGCCACTTTTGAAATTTCTTTCGCAACTGGAAGTGAAATAGAACGCTTAGAGTTGGGCCAAACAATCATCCCTATAAAATTTGCACCAGCTTCTGCTGCCACAGCAGCATCTCTAGTTGACGTGACTCCGCAGATTTTAACTAAAGGTCTATTTACTTCATGTTCCTTATGACTGTGAGAAACTTTTACTGACTGGTTTAGGACGCACGTTATTTTCATTTTCGGAAAGGTTTTGGTGATTGATGGATGCATCTGTCTCCCCTGTAGACCTGCAGATCGATGGCAAGGCTGACAAATAAGTTCACATTCCTGATGTTAAAAACAAACTCATCCAAATTTATCTTGCATGCATATAAAGATCTAGATCGTTTCTTTCCTTTATATCTCTGAGCAGCAGAATCTAACCTGTGAAACTACCTAGTTCACTATTGAGGGAAGAAGAATAGCTATTGGCATCTATACCATTTTCATCATCAACAGTAATGCATAGGCCTCTTTGCAAGTATAGGTAGCTGAGGAACCCTATTTTATGCATACGAGATGAGAAGAGAGACTGAAGAGGATCCAACATGTGCACCTGTGTCTATTCCTTGTTGGACAAGCTCTCAGAATCCTCAACACTGACTTAGAAACTTCAGTAACTCAATATATTATTTTTCCAATGATAGACTCGTTCAAGTGCTCATAGGTTTCCTCGTTTATTATTCATTTTGGTCTTTTAGAGCACAATTAATTAGGTATAATACAGCACATTAAAACTCAAAAGGCAAGATGACATCGATATATAAATTCCATACATGTATAATCCTTGATTCAATGAAACTTACCCCAACATTTTACCGTTGAAGTTTGCGGCACGCCAAGATAAACGGGCATCCTAAATACTTTAATTTGAAGTTGGGCACCTGTATTCATACATGAAAGAAGCAAGATTAGATTTTTAACATGTGTGTAATAACCAGTCCACCACAACGATAGTGCTCATAGAATCTGAACTTATTTTGTGAGAAACTTTCCAAACGCGTAATTTGGCCAAAAGAAAATGAAATCAAGATTAGTTCTTCTTCTTTGAGGGCATTCCAACAAGCACGTATAATGCAGCCACTCATAAATATCTATGCACTAAGCGATCTACAAATTCAAGTATGTGTGTATATAATATATATGTATAGAGAGAAAGAAAGAGACCTGAGAGCAGGTTTCCAGTAAATTGTAGCGAAGAGCGAGAAGGAAGGGAAAATCATCATACGAAAATTGCATAGGATGTATCTATAAAGTGTAAATTCTTCAATTAGTGGACACGTAAAATGGGCCTGAAGAGTAGTTTATCTGGGCCTGCGTCGTATACGGTTCTCAAAAGAGATCTTGGGCTGACACCTCCGTACAATTGTAGGCCCAAACAAAATGGTCCGGGCAGGCCTTTTTTTCTTTGGGCAACTTACAAAAATACCTATCAAATTAAAAGTCTTTTGAAAAATCATATAAAAAGTAATTGGAAGTAAAAAATACTTCGTAAAATTAAATGTCACTTTTTAATATAAAAAATGTGACACAATGTCACTTTTTTAATTTAAGTGTCACTTTTTTATTAAAAAATAAAGTGACATATAATATCACTTTTATTAAAAAGTGATTTTTATCACTCAAGAAAGTAACGAAAATTTCAAGAAAGTCAACAAAAAAAAGTAAAAAAAATTGTAGAAAATTAAGTGTCACTTTTCTAAGTTGAGTATCACTTTTTTTTATATTTTATTACGCTTTCACTAAAATGTAATGTATCTCACTCAAAAAAGTAACAAAAAAATGAAAAAAATAAAAAAAATCAAGAAGGTGAATAAAAATGACAAAACACTAAAAAAGTGATAAAATTAAAAAAAAATGACAAAATACTAGTTAAAACATTGGAATCAGTTCCACAGGTAACATAATTTAAAAAAAAAAAAGTGACGCGACCACTATCCATTCTCTTTATTCGTTCACCCCAAAGCATTGAAATCATTTCAACGACAAAACACTAATCAAAACATTAAACATTTTTAAGTGAATTCACCACCACCATCTACCAACTCAACCAACTTATTGACCTCCATTTAAGTCAATCTTATACGAATTCGATGCTCAATCAAATAAGAAAAAACAAAATTTATAGTGAAAAGGAAAAGGATCCCCACCTCATCCATCCACATTATTAAAAGGCCAAGCGGTGTGCGCATTGAAAAATATGAAAGTTTATAGTTTTTTCTTTCTTTCGATTATATCCTAGAAAGAAAATAACTCTGAATTCAAGAAGAGTGATTTAGTATTCAAATGCTTTAAGTCTATAAAATGAATACAGAAACAAGAAAATAAATTATAATAATTAATGGCCTCATGTTCTTGTTCATGTTCAAGCCCATCATCAAAATATAGCCCATAAACAAGAACAAAAACATAATTAAGAAAATTGAACACACGAGAAACAAAACCCTAGAATTTTAATTAACAATAACAAAAAACTCCCGAGTAAGCAAAAGTACCAAATTCGAAATAATAATCTTGCTCCATCTGCTAAATACTAGCACTTCTTGCATGATTGATGTTTCCAGCTCTCGAAGAGTTGGAGCAGCCTTCCAACATCGAAAGCATATCGCCACCATAGCAAGAAAGAGACAAAGGAAATGTGTAAGAAAGTGAACGAGGAACTAGGAGGAGGAATTGACGAAATTCAGGAACTAAGTTACAATCACCCAATTCATAAATCACAATCATTTTTGAAGCATGTCACACGTAATACTTGAATTTTGAATTTTTTTTACAAGATTGTTATTTTGAAATTGTATTCTTAAACTACTTTAATTATGATATTTTTTTTTTTCATTTTGTGGAAGTTGTAATGTAAGATTTCAATACGATAAAAGCCTCTTTACAAATCTCTTCATGTCCATTACAAAGTGAATAATATAATAAACATATTTTAATAAATAAAAGAAGAAATGTGAGAATCCTTCTATTAAATCCTAAACCAAATGGTCCCAAAGGGTGCTTAAATTTCTTTATTTATTGTTGATAGAAAAAGTTGAAGCCTGAGGAGATAAGGGAGATCCATATTTTGTGTGGTGAAAAATTGTAAACAAATGTCTTAGGGCGGCTACCCAAAAAACGTTGCTATCATTTTTTATAAATAATTTACTACATAGTCTAGAACTGGGCCCGGACATTGAAAATCTATTGGCTGATGGGGCCATTTTGCCCCCATCTCCTACATTTCAACGCGTAATGAGAAACACACCGCTGGGTCTGTAGTACGAAGAAAAAGCTACCCATATTAGACTCCAACTCGACGTCTTGATCAAATATCATTTAATTAAGTTGGGTAGTTGAACAAGTAGCAGACTGGACGATGAATAGAGGACTACTGATTTCTTGAAATCATTTTGTTGACCCCCTTTTTTTGTACGGCCCTACTGACTTCGACGCAAGTTGAGATGTTAATGGACAGAGCAAGCTCGGTTCGAGCTCGTGGGCTCATGAGACACGAGCCACGAGCTCACGAGCAAGCTCGTGGGCTGAGCTGAGCTCGTGGCTCGTTTTCTCGTGGTCGAGCTCAGTTCAGCCCACGAGCTTGTGAGTCTATGAGCTTTTTCATTTTTCATTTTTTATTTTTTACTTTTTCACCTTTTTTTTTTTTTAAAAAAAAGAGCCACGAGCCGCTCGCGAGCTCGTGTCGAGCTGGTCATTTGACGAACCCAAGTGGCAGAGCTGACGAACAGCTCGGCTCGTTTGCCATCTCTAGACGCAAGTGAATTCCAATACGTTTTGATTGGAGATTAGGATGGAAAGGAATGACGTTTATGGATGTAGGTGATGGTTTATGACGCAAGACAAAAATGTTCGAGCACGGGCACGACAATATGTTAAAGATGATTGCATATAAACAAATAATTATAAACAACTCCACCGAAGTAAAAAATGACTTAATCTCAAGCAAATAAATAGAGAATGAGCAAGAGAGAAAACTAGATATAGTTTGATGTGTGAAGAGTTGCATAATCCATAATGAATTATAAGAGTTGTCTATTTATAGAGTTCTGATTGACGTTGTAGCCATTAGATCAAAACCACGTTGTCTCATTTTCCAAGCCAAAGCATCAGTCACTCCGTCTGTTATACACTTAATACATTGACAATAGGACAACCGCCCCTACATTCTAAGCTGAAAATCTTACATTTATTAATGTTAACGTTACATCAATCATTCCCTAGAGATTGTCTACATATCCCTTCAAACACAACAAGTGCTTTAGCCTAAAAAAGAGCTTCGTACGAGGAGGGTGCTTCGGCCTACAAGAGCTTGGTGGTAGAGAAACTTCTTTTTTGACCAATTGAATTTTTGTTGACTTAGTCATATCTAACTCAATGTCTCCACGTGGACTGCAACGTGGCTTCCATAGAAGCCTCGGTGGCGAGGCATAACACATTTAGCTGAAAATATAAAGATAAGTGAAATGTATTAACTCTCTTCCGCATCGTTAGGCTATGGCTTAGTTTGTGAGTTTATATTCGAGTGGGACACCTTTCCCAACGTAATTGTTACACTTGACGACATACGCTTAACATTATTAATTACTAATCTTAAATTTATTTGAGAAAAAGGGACAAAAGGCAGTGCTGAAAAGTAGACATACAGGAGTTGGTTTTTGTTTGATGCATTGAATTAACTTTAATTCAAAGTCGAAAGTGTCCATCACCCATAAAGAAATCCTTAGTGGATGATCATAAGGCTCTTTATGTATTGGATGGTGACTGACACTGGCACAGAGCGTGCAACATCTAGCATACTTTCGGCAAAGCACATTTTATAAACACCAACGAAACTCAGATTCTTTAGCTTTTACCAACTTGGCTAAAATTCCAAACAACTTTAGTCTGTCAAGCAAGCAAGTTAGCTAGTTAGGAAACTCGACAACAGTCATAGAAGACCCCGAAAGAGGCGAATTGCCAAAGAGTATCAAATTCAAATCCGATCCTTGCACATTAACAGCACTAAAATTTTGTCATCTAAAAGAAAATCGCCGAATCTTAGATCAGGAGAATAATAAAAACTTGTAAATTGACATCCCATTCTTAACCTGAACTTGCTATCAAGACGAGGTACAAAAAGATTGCGAAACCACTTTTCACGAGTATAATACCAATGACAGAATACGTGATAAACTTGGCGAAGCAAAAACTATCTTGGAATTCATTCCTTATTTCTTGAACGTTAAGGAATACATAAACTATACCTCAAGGGGGAGAAAAATATATCGAAAAAATTTAAAAAATTCTTTCTAACTCTTGGAGCAATACATGATCATTCATTCATCCAAGCAACTGTAGTGTGTTGCTCTTGAACCATCTAAAGATACAATATATGAATAAGAATCTGAAAGAATATCAATCGAATAAACGGTAATCTTCAAACGGATATGATGCTGGCTTAAGCCACAACTTGTTCCTGCTCTAAATAAAATTGATCAACCCAATGCGGCACCATATCATGAACTCCTCCATGATTCTGGTCAGAACTATATCGCCCAGGACGAGCAGAGGGCACATCTTTTACCAGTGAATTCACCCAAGAGACATCTGGTTCATTCACATTTGATGGAGTCATTGTTGTTGTAGCAGATGCATTGCTACTGCGAAAACCAAAAGATGCTGATTTTCGAAGCTTATTTGCATCATCGCCATTGAAGCCCCAATCTAATTTCCCATCTGGAGAGCCCCAATCCGAAAGTTTGGATGACATGGCGGTTGGGTAATTGGCTGCACCTGAAAGGTTAGCCATATGGTTAACCCCACCACGGTCGATAAAGCTCTGGCTGCGCTTTGCAAAAGCAGATGACCTAGAGGTCATGACTGCTGCTGCAACAGCTGCTGAGGAGTCAAAGCCATACGTGGAGGGCTTCCTAGCTGGAGAGTTGGAAGGGTAGCTCGCTCGGAGTTGGTTCATGTTTTGGCGCATCTGAAGGCTAGTTGGAGATTGTAACTGTGAGGTGGTGGCATTGTTAACATTAGGCGAGAGGCATTGAAATTGAGATACTAATGAAGGATCGAGAGATCCAAAAATATCATCAAGATTAGTAGGATTCAAATCGCCAATTCTGCTGTATGGGGAAGAGAGGCTGGCCATCTCATCCACTAACTGCTGCCTCTGTTGGTGTTGGGCCATATCCAATTCCATGTCTCTTGCACTTAAGGCTGTTTTCAGCCTGCTACCTGGGAGCTGCAACGTAGGCAGTGAAAGGTTCACCTTGTTCTGCCACAGGCTACCACCCATGGGAGATGAACAGGTAACCGAAGGGGACATTGGTGGTGTTGAAGTATTAGGCGGCGTCATCAATGAAGACAAACCAAGAGACAACGGGCTCAATGTTGCGAAGTCAATTGAATTGGCCGAAACAGACTTTGGGGAAGGCATGGCTGAACCGGTAGAAGCATACATGGGACGCAAGTCCTCAGGCTTGTGAGCAAAAAAACATACTTTCCTCGAGCATCGAGTCTCATCCTTGCAAAGCCGGGTTCTATACTGTGCAGGATGAAGCCAGGACTCAAAAACACCATGAGCATATTCACAGGCATCAGCCTTAGCACAACTTCCCTTCTTGAATTCAGGGCAAGGGACGCAAGTGTAGTGATACTTCCTTGGATCGCGCCTTCTCGCATTCTCACCAGGATGGACGAAAGGGCACTCTGTCCAGTCATGAGAATAAGCCCTTGAACAAGGCTTCACCTTAAAACTATACATCCTGAACTCATCAGTTCCATACATACCATTGTTTATATCTGGCAAAGATACATCAATGGGATATTCCTTTTTCTCGGCCGTGGGGGTTCTGTTTCCTTGTTCGTACTCCTCATCACCAGCCTCGACGGTTAAGCCATTCAACAGCATCTCCAGCGTTTTCCTCTTTGAATTGCCCGAGGACTTTATACAAGGAGCAATCAGATCACCAGGTTTCTTCCCATTGGCATCAACAGCACTGAAATTGGCAGAGGCATCAATCAAGAGTTTGACAACCTCGACCGACGACCAGGATCCACCTGCTGCAGCACAATGGAGAGCAGTAGCCCCATCTGAGCCACATGATCTATTGACATCAACCTTTCCAGTTCCAAGAATATACTTCAAAACCTCAGTGTTACCGTACAATGAAGCAATCATAACAGGGGTCCTCTTTTCAAGCTCCATCTTCTTTGCGCCAAAGCTTCTGCCATACCAAAAGCTCACCTCATCAATATCACAACTCCTCTCTTCTACTTCACATATAAAGCCATCCAAATCGTCTGTGGCTGCCAACTCAAGCAACTTTGAGCAATTTCTAAAGACAACTCTTCCCTTATTCTCTTGAAATTCAGCCTCCATCTGCAAATCAAAAGGACAATTTTTGCTCTTTGAACCGCTGCACATCCTGAAAAATAATCAAAGAATGAATAAATTTAGTACTCTCGCGTGAATCACAAACTTCAAGATCTAGCATATCCATTCGGGTACTCTTTGAACAGAGTCTAGAAACATTAACAATAAAACTAAACACGACCCACATCATAAAATTCAATCTTTGACACAGATAAACATCAAGGAACCAAATAAAAAAAAAAAAAAAAAACTTAATAAAGATAAGTCTTGTATATAAGAAAACACACCTTTTTCGGGTTGTAGGATTTCTTGTAAAATATCGAATTCAGAGATAATTTCAATTCAAGTTGGATGAGATAATAGTTATGTTGTTGTGAAAGGCGGAGTCTTTGAGATGTGTATATAAATAGTTCAAAAATTGTGGGTGTTGAGAGGAAAGGAGGAGGAAAGTGTGACTTTTCTTCTTGTTTCTTTCTTTCTGGGTTTTGTTTTCATTTTTTACCCATAGACTGATTTTGGTCAAGAGTCAAATCTTCAAAGAGAGTCCAACCTCACTGGCCTCACACCTGTCTCACTGGCTTTATTTCAATTTTCATCCCACCTAAAATGCAAATGCAAATTTAAATGAAATACAAATGTAAAATCAAATGAAATGGAAATGACAAAGAGGGGTCCCACAAAATGAGTTCCTAGTATCAGGTATCTGATTGGCATAACGGGTGTGCTGGTGTCACGTGTGGGGTTCATATGGTGGAATCTTGAAAAATCCTGTCGAGGGCGCCTGACTCGCCTTTTTTTATTCTTTTTCATCTTTTGAATGTGAAGGTTGTCTTTTGACGATAATTTTATTTTTAGGTGAATAAAATGATATCATTTTATGATTTTGACATCAACGATTTTGTGCCAACTTAAAAAACAATATGAAAATCTATGACTCCACCTCAAAAGAGACTATTGAGCGACATTATATTATTGGTGGTTTTACGTTTTGTCACCAAGGCTCCCACGTGACCTACTTGATGTCCCACGAGGATTGTAGAGAAGGCCTTTTGCCGAAGCCATGTGACATCTCACGGGAGCGCATAGGACGTACCAAAGTCTACTAAATCCGAAGCATCGAAGAGGTTTCATGGAATGGACCTACCGAAACCCCTTTTGGACATGTCGAAGCCCCTTTTGCCCAAATGACCAGTCTCAATGAAGTAGAATTCGAAACTCAATCAGGACGGGGTGATAACCCACATTTGAAAATCTTGAGTTTATAAAATCATTTTGAAATGATTAATTGGACTTTTTTAATGAATAAAAAATTGAAAATCTTGTCGGCATAAGTTATAAGGGAATTCTAATATATCAACTACAAGCTATAAACTCTCTCTTTCTTGGTTTGATCTTTTATTGTTAAAGTTAGATGTTTGATCTTGATTTTTTGTTTTATTTTTGTTGATTGTTCCTTATCGTGCAATATCGCTAATATATCTTGTCGACGCCCGAACATATTTGTCTCGTATTATAAAACTTCTCTCACGTTCAAATTCGAGATATTTTAACTAATAATTTGTCTATACATGTTAGAATTAGTTTGTGTAGACACGAGTGAGCTCGGTGTTTATCGTCAACGTCAATGGTATAAAAACGAGATAAACATATTGACGCTATCTGTGGAAAATGCCATTATAACCACAAACATTCTCGTGGAAAAAGTTAGCCTGAAACTAGCTGGCATCTCCCTTGAAAAGTGATTTGTTTAAAAAAAAAAAAACAAGTGGATATCCCAGAAGTTGAAAAAATCTAATAATTTAGCCAAGGAAGAATGAGTTCAAATTATGATGTCCTTTATAGGAGGGTGAGAGAAAACCCTAATGAAGAGGCTCTATAAGCAGTAGCCCAAGTGGGTTGGTGTCGACTCTGCCACCATCATAGTTCTTAGACGCCGTGTGATGAGGGTAGCGACCCAATTCACCCAGGAGATAGCAATCATTGCTGCTAACATGAAAAATATCACCCACCAAAACATGGTATGCAAGAACTCCTCATACAAATGTAATGTAAGGTCAGGAAGATCCTCCAATTCTCCCCTTTGCACCACAAGGATACTATTCGCATGAGGATGAAGTCCAAAGTCAAGGGCACATCCCACATGCAGGCTAAAGAAGTTAGCCCCCTTGAAAGGGAAGTGAGAGTTAATATCTCCTTAAACTATGTTACTTGTCGACCCATCGAGGCCCATGTTGACATAAAGGAAAATTTTCCCCTCGAATACGAGCAAAAACACATGCCGCAAAGGTTTGCTAATGTGTTTGACAAAATCAGCCCTGTAGGAACCAGGCACAAGCCATCATAGCCAACTCCCGCACCTACAAATAGGCAACGACCACCACCTCCTACGGCCCAGCAACCGGAGGTGAGACAAAGACATGCCCCCTCATGCCGCCTAGCCATGAAATATCATGTGTAGTTGGTGTTGTATGAGCCATGAAATATGCTAATCATTTTTACTCGATGATGAAGTGCATCTACTCAACAAAGGTATATTACTTCTTTTACGACTTATTCAACATGAAAATAAATTAACTTGAGCGTTCAGTTCATGGCGGTCTCATCAATGATATCACTCTCTATCCTTCATGAATTGGAGATCTCATAGTAGTTACATGAAGTCCTATCCGAGTAGCTAGCAAGAGGAATACTAATGATTATCCATTAAAGATATTTATTTCGAACAACAATTTTCTGAAAAGACATTTTTTTATTATTCTGAAATTAATACCGCTGCGCTATAGGGTCTTGACTCATGAACTTAGTTGTCTAGTCACCTTGAAACTTGAAGTAGGCATCGCAAGTTAGTTGGTAATGACATTCTAATACATCCCAAGTCTTGATAGACAATCCAATTATGACAAGTTTATGACAATCCAACTTAGTCGTCTAGTCATCTTGTTTTGGACTTAAATAGAGCAGTGCATTGTTTACTCTCAATTTGTATCGAGCAGTGTATTTATAAAATCGTGGGTCCTAAAAATGTATCTACTCTCTTTTAAAAGAGAGACTTTGAGGTTTACTATTTATTTGTGAATTCTTGCTCACACATTATTGTTCCATATGTGGACCAAAAAAAAATGTTAATTGTCTTTATTGACTTAATTGATACCAATAATTATCCAAAAAAAAAAAAAAAAAAAACCCCCAACCCCCCCCCATGTCACTTTCCACACTACATGCAAATGCACTAAATAGTAAATGCAATTGTAATAACACATTTTCTTTTCTTATTTTGATTTCAAACAACAAACAAATTATCTGGCTTTTAAACTTCTAAATTGCCTGAATCTTAAGTTCCGACATGAAGTTCTCTCTTCCCTTTAAAGTTGCAGCGACTTACACTATCTCAATTACAAGGAAAGTTTTCATTTATTCCACTTTCCATAAAAAGACAGGAGTATCTTCAACAATAAATTGGTTTTGAACATTCGTTTATAAGTTAGGATTTGTAAATGTTGTCTTGAATAATTCATTATTGAATTTGTTGGGTTTTTTCTTTGCCTTGTTTTATTTGATCCTAACGATAACAAATGTGTGTATATATATATATATAATGAATTGGGTTTTAGATCGAAAATCGATTCAACTAAAGGTTTCAACTTGTTTAAAGGCTTAATTATTTTTTCAACACAATCTAAAATCATAATGTTCAACATAAAGTTAAGACATGTACATGAGCATTTGGAATACCTGCTATCACCTGTTTTTTACATTTTCAATAAGAAATTACACGACCATGTATCCAGACACAGGTTCTCCATGATGCAAGGAGAGCAACATATCATTCTTTAGCTTTAAAATTGTATCAACATATCATTCTACAATTGGAATACAAGATAGAAATGATTTTGTATTGTTAGCTCGTAAAAAAAAGGGAAAAAAATGAAGAATGTCAAAAAAAAAAAAAAAAAAAAAA
>CAIGRO010068998.1:20530-40861 GCA_903798355.1 Fraxinus baroniana
AAAAAAAAAAAAAAAAAAAAGGAGACTCCGTACTGTTGTGTGGAGGAAATCTTAATTTTTTTTTCATACAATGTTTAGTTGCTTCATTCCATACATACATAAAATCAGAATTTCTTTCGGAGGCTTTGCCCCCAAGCCCCCACGAGAGACATATCTGATTTCTTCTTGAGTAAGCCATTGTATATGGTACATATACCTGTAATTATTGATTTTACATCCCTACTTTTCTCCTAACGGAGGCCAAAAGGAAACCGACAACTTTTCCTATACATTTTGCCCACAACATCAAATTCAAATACGCTACTTCAATTCCCTATAGACTCCCAAGATTTATTTTTTTTAACAAAAATCTCTTTGCCGAGCTCACAAAAAGAAAAAAAATCCCTTTGTTGAGCATAAAAGCAATTGAATATGCAAAAAAATAAAAAAAAATCATTCTTATAATCTTGGTACAAAATTGAGAGATACATTACAGTTTGCAACTTCTCTCATATCGCCAACAACAAACTCAAAAGCAAAGAGAGCGACGACAACGTCTTCGCACTGGACACACTGATCATAGTAAAAGAATAGCTCATCCTATGTCATGTACATATGTTCTAATATTCTCGGCATGTGGGACTTTTCTCAACAACCTCCATCTCAAGAGTTGATTGCACAAGACCTACATAACAATGAGTAGAAATTCAGTCATATTTTTCGCAGTAAGTTTCTTAATTGTAGGTAAGGTCAAGGGATGGGTTGGGGAGAATATACTCTTCTTAGTTGATATTTGATAAATGTGGATTATTGGATTAAGCTTAAATATGTCTCCATCCTACTACCGTTTTTGGTAGTTCTTATGGACTAAAATAACTATCCCTTTTTAATGTTGGGTGATTTTATGTGGTAGAATTGCATTATATATTTTTAGTTCCAAATTTACCCTTAACATCAGTGTTCCTGAAAATTCATTTTAAATTATTACATGGATGTATTTTTGGTAAACTTATTGTTAAAACGGAGAATGTAATTGTCTTTCCAATTCTCAGTGTAATAAATGTTGTCATTCAAACAACTGCCCTTTGATTAATTTCCAATGCAACCGAGTTTTTAACGGCTGTTTCATTTCTTCTCAAATCTCTTCTCCAAACTTCATTCATTCTCTTGTAATAAAATCTCTCATATAATTTTAGCATTCAAGACACTAATATTACTTTCAATAGAACACAACCAGTGCATTGTACGGGGCAAAAACTAGTATGATTAGGAATATGTAAAAATAGTAAATCTTAAAATATATAGTTAAAAATTATATTTGACCACCTTATAAATATTTAAACGTCCTACGTTAATTGGAACACACGAATGGTGCATCTATTAGCCTGAAAGGATGCGTTTTTTGTGACAACGAATCAAATGCTTTGTGGACCTTATGTGCCTTGACCCTAACTGGCTTTGCCCTCCCTTCGATTTTTCTCTTGCTGCCTTGCAGTCTAGTAGTTTATCTATAGGCCATCTAAATATTGGTTGGGTTGGGCCTTCTCAATTTATCCCTTTAGCTAGATGTTGGGCTCAGACTTTCATTTTTGTTTAAAGGAAATTTACACAGAAGTCTAGCGTGTGGATTGAAATTGAAATATGGGTTAATTGGGTCAAGTATGTAGTTGGGTCCGCTTAAAGATGAAGGGGAAAAAAAAAAAAAATCCTTTTTCAGAAAAAGATATTAGACTGGCATGACATTTCATTCAACTCTCGATCAGTCGATTGTGCTACGTGTATATAATATGTTTACATAACTTTTATCAAAATTTACTAAAAATGTAAATTTAATCTAGGGCTGGAGGGCCTAACTAAACCCATTGGTTCTTTTATCGATTTGTACACCCACCTTACCAATAGGCTGCGAAATCTCTACTTCTATAATCAAACTCTTGCATGATAAAATAAAACTAAAACAAGCATTGAATTTAGGGAAGGCAAAATTCTTCGTCGTACCTCAAATTTCCTGAACTTGTCTCGATCAAAACATTTTTATTTTATTTTTATGTTTTTCAATTTGGATCATATTTTCAAAAGTGAAAAATAGCATTACAAATTTTTTTTTTAAAAAAAATCAATTAAATTGGTAGCAAATAGAGATTTTTAAATCCTCATCATTTCCCTTTCCGTCCCTCGCCTCCTGAAAATTACCAATGGGGTGAGGATGGTCGCTTATGGTACCGTTGTGTCTGGTTGTCATCCAATAAACTAACTTGGGAGTAGATTATCACTTATTTTCTCTAAAAAACGTATTTATAGCAACATTATCTCATAGGCATTTATCATAATGATAAAAGAATAGGAGTGGTTAAGGATAAAGTGTGAAAAGAAGTACAAGGATGGAGACATTGATTTGTCCTCCACAGGACTAAATACTTGTAAAAGCAACTCAAGCAGTACCAAGAATTTCATCTTTGCCCCTATTTGTCAGGGATTAAAATTAGATTTCTAGAAAATTCTGATATAGTTGAAAAGATGCGAGTCCCATAAAATATGTGATTAAAATTAATTATTGATTTTGATTTAAACAAAAATCAAAATTTTAATTACAGCTACTAAGCTTTACAAGTTTTTGGAGGGGATGAAAAACTATGTACGTCAAAAAGTCGTGGATTGGTTTCGAGCTATGAAATGCTTCAATCAAGCTGTGGCTGCAAAGCAAGTCTGGAGACTGGTACAAAATCTTTTATCCCTGCTAGGTGACATCCTTAAGGACGAGCATTTGGAGGTGGCACACGCCAGTGCAGTAAAAATAGAGACGAGTTGGGTACAGACAGGAACAGACTCAGAAAGTTTTTTTCGGTGCGGATGATATTTGATATCTCTTGATTCTCCTCATCAACATTTTTCACATCCTCATCATCGAGAGATTTTCTTTTATATGAAAATATACTATTTTCCCTATAACATAAGTGTTAATTTTAGATAAAGAAAATGCATAATTAAGATTCCAAAGCATGACAGAAGGTATCAAATTCTCTTCTAGCATAGAACTAGAGAGTAAAAAGGAAGAAGAAATGAACCTGCTATTACAGTAGGGAAGAAGAATATTAATCCATTCAACTTAGAGAAATTACAATGCAAACTATTCTAATTATAGAGAAAATAGATAACAAATTATCTAACAAACTAACAACATAACAAACTAAAGAAGTGTCTAGAATAAGTTAGAATCTGTAAGCTGAAAGAATAATCTCTTGAACATGTGATGTGCTGAGATTAGAAGGATCTGGAAGGAGAACTGTGCAAGCCGTGTGAACTGATGAGATGCAGGGAACGTGAGCTGCTTGAGCTGAAGCCAATCATGCACATATTTAACAGAAGGATTCAAATTAATCACGTTATCCAACAAGTGTTTTGAGATTGGGAGACTAGAGGCTCAATTATAAATTATTTGGCCCATCCGCCCATTTCAAAAAATTTTAATAGTTACATTAAATTTTAATCCGCACACTAAATCAAAAGCATACCTTATCTTTTCTTGTGATATTATTTTCTATTTAACCGTCCAACCACTTGAACCCATAGTGGTGTAAAGGTGGAAATGGCCAAACATTCTATGGCAGTGCGGCTGATTCTGTTTAAGGAAGGATTATGGGAAGGAAGGGTTTGTTATAAGATTTCAATTTTTTTTTCTTTTTTATTTATAGGGTCTAATGCAATGACCTTTAATCTTTGATATTGTATCACTCATTCATAGTCCGAAGTCACCTCATAAGTTATCTACATATACACTTCGATCTTTGATATTGTAGCACTTCTTAGAGAGGTAAAGTGTGGATCTTTCTATCTAATGTCTAAAAATAGGAATAGAGTAGCGCAAACACTTGTTTTCTTTGGTCCTGCTTCCAAGTTCTCGAAACTAGGTTGATTGTATTTCATCTTTTATTTCGCCGGATGTTCATGAAAACTTATTTTTAATGAAAATTTGTGGTTGCCTTAAAAAACAAATGAATCGTGCTACAACGCTAGAAAGATTTGACGGAAATTTGACATAATGTTACATGACATTCTATTATTAGATTATTTAAACAGATAGTTTTTTCATCCAATTATTTTCTGCCACCACTTCATACATCTGTAAATTCTTTCTGACAATGTGGCATAATCCAACAAAAAAAAATTAAGTATAAACCTTGGGTACATCGAACTTGAGTAGTACGACTATGAGTGGTAGCAAACCAGTCGCAATATTGCTAAAATCTCAAAGATTGAATATGGGCCAAGTCCCAAGTGGAGTGAATGTAAAGGCCCAACTAGCTATATTCACCTCTTGTTCCAGTCCAATATAGTGAAAAAGTAAAGGAAATAAATCATAAATCCTACTTTATCTTCACACTATTTTAAAAATAACAAAACATCTTTCATATTTCAAAAATTAGATTTTTGACCTATACATACACATATATTTATATTTATATATATATTTATTTATTTATAACCCACCCACCTCCACCACCCCTGTTGTTCCGACGACCGTTCGACGACTACTCCGATTCTTGTGAGCATTCCGATGACTACTCCGATTTCGACGACCGTTTCTTGCGACTGTTCCAATTTTAGTGAATATTCCAGTGACCATTTCGCCGTCAATTTATTCTGATGACCATTTCGCCATCAATTAATAGAAAGGCAAATACACATATAGAGACACATTAAATGAGAGACATCATACTGAATTGGTGCAAATGCAAGATGAGTCATCCATAAGAAAGGAACAAGCAAAAAGAGCAACGGAGGAGCAGATGCAACTTCAGCAGCTACGGACTGATAAAGAGAGAGCTGAGTTAGAACCTAAAACAATAAGAGTGAAGGCTGAAGCGAAAGGTCGAGCTCGTGAAGATTGATAAAAATTGAATTGAAATCCACCGCCGATCTATGTAGAGTCCATCAGATCCACCGCCTCCGCCTCAAAATCCACCGTCGATCTGTGCAGAGCTGCACGCAGCGGCTTCTCGTGCCTAAGAGTGTCTTTGTTGGCAGCGATCTCCGACAGGCAACGACGATTCATGTGCGACGGAACCTCTGGAGAGAATATATAGAGAGGAGAGAGTGTGAATTAATTAGGGTTTGGAGTATATATATTTGGTAAAAATATTTATTTTTATAATAATATTATTAATATTTAATAAAATATAAAAACTCTGTATTCATATATAAAATATCTGATTTTTGAAATTTAAAATTTGATTTTAGAATTTAGATTTCCAAAAGTAGGGAATGGTGTAATTTCCTCAAAAAGTGAATAATGACCATTATGTGATGAAAATAGACTTTTGAACAGTAATCTTTATGAATGTATAGTTAAAAAGTATTTAACGGTTTTGAGTTTATGTGTAAAATATTTTATTGTATAAATGTAAGGTTGAAAATGATTATAAAAAAAAGAGTTTGAAAATAATTACATGAAGAACCAATTTACATTTAAAAATTCATTGCCGACTTGGTTATCAAAGTATAATTATTAATCTAAGTCATAAACTGAATTCTGACCATGAACAATCCACTGCATACACTGATTGCAAATCCTAGCCGCAAGTCGTGATAACATATAACCGAAGGCATAGACTCCAAAAAATTCTTTTTATACTTTAAATAATTTTTTTCCAAATGAACATTAAAAAAGTTTGTTTGGCACATTTTTTTCATGTGAAAAATAATTTTTTTTAAATGTGTGGTATCAAAATGGGAAATTTTGTTAGTCCCACAAAACAATAATATTGAAAGATTTTAGAACGAAACAAGTCTTAGTTATAGATATGACAATTAGACTGACATGGATGGATTTGAAAACACGAAAAGAAAAAGGAAAAATCTTGTTTGGAACGCAAAGTGATGCACGCGAAATATCTTTTAGTATTTTCATTTTGCAATTGATTTTCTTGGTTACAACTTTTCTTCACACGTGACGTGACGTCACATGCCACACTACGCACAAAATGTTATGAGTGGGTATTCCATCATAAAAACTTAAATTTATTAAGAAAAGTGCTCTACACAAATATAATGGTTATTATTATTATAATTACTCAATGTGGTGTTTTTTGAGTTTAATGGACACCATAATTATTGTGATTTGGAATATTTCATGTTTATTTGACGTCAATTTACACGATTGTTAAAAATTATTAATATACACCTAGCAATATTATGTCCTATTCTCATTAAATATTTAAACATAAAGAAAATTTATGTCTTATGATGCTTGGTTGGCAAAACTTTAAAGTGTAATTAATGTGTTTATATGAATGTATAATTAAAAAATAGATAAATATTTTACATTCATAAAAATATTTAATCAACTTATAAGCACTGTCAAATGTGTACTAAGCAGGGCCACCAATTTGTTTGACAAATGATACACTTGAATATATTATGTAATAAATAAAATAACATAAACAACGATAGGTTTAGTGGTTGGATTCGACCAAATGTTGTATTCTCGAACAAAACTATTATTTTCGTAATATTTTATGCTTATTTTGAATTACCTTTCGATGATCCCATCAATTGAAAGGGTAGATAATTCATAAGCACGTGCTTATATAGATATATTTGTTTACGTTTAAGTTTTGTTTAGTAGTTTTTGAATTGATTTGAATCATAATTAAAAATAGGGAAAATTTCAGCCGTGATCCTAAATCTTTTCATTTTTTGCTACTTTACCTCAACCTTCACTTTGTGATACCATAAGTTTCAAACCTTTGAGAAATTCGCACCGGAGGTCCATCGGGACAAAAACCGTCCAAATCACCGTTAATTAACCTGGAAAAATTAAAATTTATGCACACACGTCTATTCCTTTAAAAATATATAAACTTACACATTATGTAGGGAAATTTCTACTTTAATGTTGTAATGAGGCAAATATATAGACTTTTAAAACCTAATCACGTCTATTTAGGTATAATTTTATAAGTTAACTAAATAGGCCCCTTATTTATCCCTATTAACATATTTTAACCTTAAATTGGTCCATTAGCTTACTAATTTTTCATTGGGCTGTTTAATTATTGTTTTAAATTAATATATTCAAAGATGTACTTATTAAGAAATAGAATTTTCAACTCGACTAGTCTATAATAATAATAATAATAATACAAGTTAAAAGTACAAAGTAAAAATACATGTATTTTGTATTTAAAGCTACTCCCATTGCCTTTTTTGGACGGTCCTTGTGCTTTCCTAGATAGATATCGAGCCATCCAAGATACGATTTTTGGTAGCATATGTTTCAATTTAAACATGATAATTTCTTAAGGTAAGATAAATCATCAACCTGATTGTAAAGTAGACGACAATATAACCTTGAATAATAAAGTACCATTCTTTGAGAACTAAAATTTTTAAAGGTGATTTTTATGAATGTATAGTTAAAAAGTAGAGAATAATTTTGAGTTTATGTACAAAAATATTTTATTGTGTAAATGTATGATTGAAAATAAGCATGTAGTAAAAAAGAGTTTGAAAATAATTACGTGAAGAACCAATTTACATTTAAAAAATCATTGCCGACTTGGTTATCAAAGTATAATTATTAATCTAGGTTATAAACAATCCACTGCATACACTGATTGCAAATCCTAACCGAAGGCATAGACTCCAAAAAATTCTTTTTATACGTTAAATATTTTTTTTTCCAAATGAACATTTTAAAAGTTTTGGCACATTTTTTTCATGTGAAAAATAATTTTTTTAAATATGTGGTCTAAAAATGGGAACTTTTGTTAGTCCCACAAAACAAATACTATTAAAAGATTTTAGAAAAACCTATACCAACCAAGTATTAGATATAGACATGAAGAGTGAAGATAAGACTGACATAGATGGATTTGAAAACAGGAAGAGAAAAAGGAAAAAATCTCATTTGGAAGGCAAAGTGACGCAGGCGAAATATCTTTTTAAGTATTTATCATTTTGCAATTGATTCTTGGTTACAACTTTGCTTCAATGTCAAATACGCTACGCGCAAAATGTTATGAATGGGTACTCTACACAAATATATTGAACCCCTGTTTGATGCACATTAAAATCGAAAGAATATATTTTTTGGGTGATGTGATGATGAATATGTGGTTAAAAAAGAATGAAATGTTATTGATGTAATGAAAAATATTATTTTATTGAAGAATGTGTGATTGAAAATGAGTAAAAAAAATGAGAATGAAAATTTTAATGTGGCTCAAACTGAGACCGATTTATTATTATTGTAATTACTAAATGTGGTGTTTTTGGAGTTTAATGGACACCATAATTATTGTGATTTGGGTTCGTTTTAAAATATAAACATAGCAAAAAAATTATTAAAAATATAATTTATTCGACGTGAATTTACACGATTGTTAAAAATTATTAATATACACATAGCAATATTATGTCCTATTCTTCTTAAATATTTAAACATAAAGAAAATTTATATCTTATGATGCTTGCTTGGCAACACTTTGAAGTGTGATTAATGTGTTTATAAGAATGTATAATTAAAAAATAGATAAATATTTTACATTCATAAAAAAATATTTAATCAACTTATAATCACCATCAAATGTGCACTAAGTAGGGCCACCAATTTGTTTGACTATTGATACACTTGCATATATTCTAGAACAAAATTATTATTTTCGTATATTGTATGCTTATTTTGAATTACCTTTCGATGATCCCATCAATTGAAATGGTAGAGAATTCATAAGCACGTTCTTATATCGATATATTTGTTTATTTTAAGTTTTGTTTAGTAGTTTTTGAATTAGTGTGAATTACAATTAAAAATATGCAAAACATATGTTCGATCATCTCAATGGTGTCTTCCTAGGTTTGCCTCTGGGGATTTTTTGTTATCGGGTAATAAAAAATGAGTGATACTTAGTGTACATTTTGGTATACACCCTTGTTTACATAATGTCATATAACATTATCTCATTTGACAATTTTTTTTTTCAGAAAATGCTATTTTTTCATTCAGTGATTTTTTGACAACAATGCATGCGTCAACACGTGTGCACAAATTGGTGTGCAAATGACAAAGTCCATCAAAAAAAGCCTAGTTCTCTACCAATTCACCAAAAAGACTGTTTACGGGAGTCAAGTCATCATAAAAATTCATGTCGAAGAGTGATGAGATGATTGAAGAGATTTCAATGTTACTTTAACAGAGTTGTAGCTTAATTTTACGGAATGTTTATTGGGACGCCCATTATTGTTCTGTCGACTTTTCACTTTGCGTAGTAAAGCTTCGGAGACCGAGCTGCACATATAGAGTTTGGCATGCAAAGTCGCACTAATTTGCATATTTGGGGTGTGTTCGGTAGAGATTAAAATTAGATTAAAATTGAAAAATTAATCGTTATTGTTGACTTTTATTAGACGAGTGAGATCCAATAACGGATATATTTTTAATTTTAATTTGATTTTAATCCCCACCGAACATGCCCTTGTTATGAACTCGGCCATATCTTGGTACATAAGCTTCGCTCTGTCACTTAATGAACAGATATATTATCTCCAGTTAATCAAGAAGCGACATGTTAGTTTAGCCTGCATTCAAAAAGAATTTATAACTTGCGCATGTTTGTTTCCGATTTCAAGCAAAAATTGTACTGTTTCTACAGTGTTGTGGCCACAATATCTGACTTTGTTGTGTCATAGTGTGGCCCACAATTTTGGAAAAAAAAAAAGGTCAAAAAATCCCTTTTCTTGTTGAAATAATTTCTCCTAGACGGGCCCTTTATTTCCTTTACAAATATATAGAAATAAATTACGGATAAATAGTTAGTACTCGTGAATCCATTAGAGGTTAAAAACGAAATTTGACTATTTATAAATTTGGTAAAACCAATAGTCTTCAAAACAAATATCTAGAAATTTGTCGCAATCACAATAGAATATGCATATAGAGGTGTGAACAAATCTGAGCGTGATTAATTTTTCAAACCTGCGTGCTAAATAGTGCATATTTAAAATAAGCAGTTAAGCTTGATTACTAATTAACTTTTATTTACAATAGCACACTTTTTTAGTTTTTAAATAGGTGGTCCTAATTCAAGATTGATAATACTTCCAAGCTGAATAAAATTTAATAATTATTGATATTTGTTTTTTCTCAATTATTGAAACTCGTTGATTCCCAAAAAATACTAATCATGGAATCGACTTGATCATTAGATTATAAATTCATCCCTAGCTCATTTCCGTTTGGTTTGAACAAAATCTACTAATTCTTTGATTTCAGTTAGTAAAAGGGATATTGAACTAAGAAATAGACTCTAGAAGCTAAAAGGTCGATCTCCTTTTCAATGTCTAGCATGTTGGTCGATCCTACTCTACTCAAAATAAGATAAATCCTTTCAGGCGAAACTAGGAATCTTATAGGCTAGGTAGGTGTCTAATTCACATAAAAGCTTCTGTATATCTTAGATGAATATCGAGTATTTATTTTGATCTTAGATCTATAGATGAACATATATAAACAAATAATTGATTCATTCACATATCTATTTAAATAGAAAATTGGAGAAATGTCTCACAAAAAATTAAAACAATGCCAAATGAATGCTACTGCTAGCTTCTGCCTATATAGGAGAATTTTAACCTAATTGCCAACTAATTGAAATTGTACCAAGTCCTTCCACTCCTAGTAAATGTTAAAAGGCACCCACTAATAAATCAAAAAGACTATTTGGAACTTAAAAATAATAAATAATAAAATAGACCTAACCATATTTCATCTAGTCATTTTATATCATCATATAGTAAATTTTTTCAACCAAGATTTTTTTATTGAAAATGTCAACCGACATGATAGTTTTTGATCACCTAAAATTTCTAACGTCTGAGTCACGTGATTTAAAATTATCAACCACCACATGCTATGATTCCAATTTGACAAACAACGTGTTTTTCTTCATAATCAAAATCTAACATCCTACGTATTTTTTCGGTGGCGGTATACATACACAATCTTTTTAGTGTTTTGACAATCCATCGTGTCAATATTACTTATATATAATTTTCATACCATAATGATATATCTTTACATGTATTTTCTGTTTGTTCAATGTAAAACTCTCCAAACAAACAATGTGTAATTATTTGTGTCTTTCATCATTGTATAAAGTTGATTTAACATTCACAATTTTCTAAGTGGAACACTTGATTTGACTTAGAAAACTCTTATCAATTATTTAACTAGTGTTGCAAATTATTCAAGTGGAAGCATCTAGTGCAAAGAAACAAACAAATAATTTTTAAAACAAAATGCAACTTGTTCAAATTATTCTTATAAAAAAAAAATGTCAAATCGTGTATAAACCACAAAAACATTATCAACAAAAAAGAATATTCATTTTTAGTTGAATTAGTGGACCTAGTCACCTGTAAATTGTAATTTATCAATTTGTTCACGGCGCCGTAATGTGTACCGTCTCTCTCATCTCATCAGTCACGAGCATGTGGTAACAAATTGTCGGCTGGCATTTATATATCTAATAATTATAATTTATAATATAATTATCGAAACTGTCGTGGATTGAAATGTTCCATCAAACACATTTATTTTAACTCGGCCAATATCAGCTATCCGACAAAGTGTATTATTATCGGTCATCATAACACCTTTTGTCACTTCTTCATGTTTAAAACAATTACCGATTAAATGACATATGAAAAGTGTAAACTGTATCCAAAATTCAAGCCTCATCAAATATGGAATTGTAGTCAGACATAAGTAGGAGCTCTACATCATTGCTATGATTTTCTGCAGCACTTGCTCCCCCTGAAGTTTCTGATTATTGATTTGCAGTTGATTTTGATTTATTCTGCAACTCATAATAATCGCTTACTAAGTGCCATTTTTTCTTACAATAATTACAAAATTTGAAGTTAGATTTTGACTTGTACCCCGAACGACCACCATGAAAAATGAGATCATCTCCATGATCCCTAGAAGTTACAAGATGCTTCATCTTCTCTCTTAAATATAAAGTATCTTGGACTTCTTCAATAGTGAGAGTATCACGATTATATAAAATTATGTCTCTAAAAGACATGTATAAGACGGAAAATAAACACAACAAAATCAATTCCAAGTTTTCTTCATCATATTTGACCTCCAATGTCTCCAAATCTTAATCGAAGGTTTCTTTAAAAGTAGCTAGGTGTTCCTCAAGAGATGTACCTTATGTCATACGATGAAAATATAAACGTTGTTTCAAATGCAATTTGCTAGTAAGACTCTTCGTCCTGCATAATTGCTCCAATTTTAACCATAATGCGGCGACTGACTTCTCCTTAAAAATGTTCTGAAAAATATTCTCAGAAAAATGAAGATGTATTTGAGATAAGACTTTACAATCCATCCGTTATTCCTCCTCCACAGTCCAAGTTGTGGGTATCTTCAACAACGCGTCTCAAAATTCATCTGAGTGAATATTGCTCGCATCTTTACTTACCACAAAGAAAATCTTGTATTGCTATCTAATAGCGGAATATCATACTTCATTATTACCATCACGAAAAATCTTGATCTTCTCAAGAATTTCAACACTAGAAGCTTTGATACCAATTGTTGTGGACTGGAATGCTTCAATTCAGTTTGTTGTGAAAAGATAAGAGACTAAGCCACAATATGAAGTAATTGATCACAAGAACAATATAATTTGAAGAAAATGGAGATTTATTATAATATGGAGAAAGAATACAGAGACTATGCGTTTACAGTGTTTCTAGCTTCTAAATCATAATGAAGAGCGAACTATATGTAGGGAACAATTAGGGGATGTCAAACCCTAATAGTAGGTTGTAGTTGAAGCAGAATGTCAAAAATTGAGTCCAAAATGGAAAGGGAGACTAAAACAGCAAAACAACATTGCGGGCCCCGCAGCCACGTCTTTGAGCCAAACTCTTTCCAATGATTTTTTTTTTTTTAGTTCCAAAGTCTTTTTAAAATCCAACACAAATTTTTACCGAGCGTGTTGTGGCGGCTTCGCTGTTCAATGAACGGCTGTCAACGCCTAGGCGCGTCTTTGACCCAAACTCCTTCCAATGATGTTTTTATTCTCCATTCCAAGATCTTCTTCAACTTCAACACAAATTCTTACTACCAATGAATTTTCAAGTAGAACTTCAATTAGAATTCACTAAGTGAACTTAAATATGATTTCACAATTACATACCAAATAAGATTCTAATCAGTATACACTTTAATTAGAATTTTCAATTATTTTCAACAAAAAAATTCGAATCACACCAAAATTCGAACAGAAATATTAAACAACATATAAATAATTGTGTGTTTTTCCCATCAACAATGTTAATCTTTATCAGAATTGTTATAAATGTTTTTGTAAGACACGACTTCTTTAGGTGGAGAGTTTTCTTGAGATAATTACACGTGGATTTGCAGAGGGTATTGGATTTACTTTTGGATTCTTCCATTGGGTTAAGCATTAATGCTGGTCGGCCAGGCTAACTGACCGACCAGAAAACCAGGGGGCTAAGGTGTCACACCTCAACCCGTGATTTGTAAAAGCGGCCCCCCATGTATTGAAATCAAGGGCCGAGGTGTAGCCACCTCGGCCTGGATTTGAGCCCGCGTTTGGGCCTGGAGCTGCAGCACGGTTTCATCTAATTTAGTAGTGTTATTGTAGGTGACTAGGTGTGACTTTTTAGAGAGAGTGGCTACAATTTCCTGTATTCCTCCCCTTCTTTAATATTAAATATAGCCGTAATCTGCGTCACTCTCTCTAACTTACTGCCCTTCGTATAAATCAAAATCAAAAGGCCAAAACCAAAATCAACGTTTATCGTCTCAACTTAAGGTTCACCACTACTTGATTGTTCATCCTCCATTTCATAGTCCGACTTGACAAGACCTTCTACCGGTTCATTTGTTTTGTCGTCATCATTATTTTCAGTTGTGTCTCGATCACCCAATTTCGTTGTCTGTTCAGCTTATTTGCGTTGTACATTACCGTCGGCATCATATGTAAGGGTTTCCTCAAATTGAGACAATGTCTCCTCTATATTTTCAGTTAAAAATTCACCAATATCATGATCCATCACACCACCTTCAATGCCATAGATTACCGGGATGCATCATCCATCAGTACCATATTCATCCCTTTCATTATGCACACTACTCCTGGGATCATCTTCTATTGGTTATTCATACGGTTCATTTGGCAGTGCATATGTTTGGTTACGTACTACTACATATATCTCCACCGACCTGTGTCTTCTAATGTCTTTTAATATCCCCTCGCATCTGATTTACTTCGTAATCTAGTCAAAACACTACCCAAACTACCTTTTTGCCTCCTAAAATAGAAGTCTGGAGATTCATAATCTCCGAATATACAAAAAATGCTTCAAACCAATCCACGTTGAAGTAAGAAGGCTTCACGTGGCCCCCTGGAGCACATCCCAACTGGCAAAGGAAGGAGCTCTTAGTTGCTGACAGTTCAAAGGTCACGGATTCGATTCGTGGGGCTCTTGGAAGACATGCTCTAAGGCATGATTTATCCTGGAAGGCAGGGTGCAACTTATGTTGACTCGCTTGGCACTTTGGCAGATCGGTGGGAGCTCTTGGACCTCAGCCAGTTTGGGGCACATCTCGCTGTTTACCGGTCTGCGTCTTGAAGGGCCAAGGCGTAGATTTCAGGATTAGTCGCCGAAAGTGGACATCTGTGTATTAAAAAAAAAAAAAGGCTTCACGTAATTCAAGAACGTCATTGTACAGTGTTCTTGTCTCACGTTATTCCGCTTATAAAAAACCCTGTTGTGAATTGTCATTGTGCAGTAGTTCATATATTCGACTGCATGTAGATGGAAATTAAATAATTACTCGAACTAGATCAAAACTAATAGTAATCAAAATATATACACATAAGAAACAAAAAAAATCGAACAACAAAAGGTAACAAATTGATGTATAGACTCATTTTGTGAGGCAAAACATGGACACTAACCATATTGAGGAGAAGCATCTTCAAAATCTCTTATTTTAGGAGCAAACATCCTTGATGGACGCAGTAGGAAACTGTGCACATAACATAAATCAACTAATTTGAGAAACCCATTTAAAATTTTTTTAAATTAATTTTCAATGTAAAAATCGAAATACAAATACCAGAAGTGTGTGTGAACTGATTATGTCTGATCCTGAAGGGAATTGAACCAAACCGAAAACCAATGGGAGTCGTAGAAATAGAACCATTGGTTCCATATCTAACTATAGAATCAAACCGAAATCGAACTACCCAGTACCAATTCGATCCGATCGGGTTATTTAAATTTAAAAATTATAAAAATAGAGTATGCAACTACTTTTTGGATTGAAAATAAATAAAAATAGAGCACGAAAATTACTCTGCCATTCTTGTAATATAACAATACATAAATGTTTAAAAAATGATAAACTATAAACACAACATAAAAAAGAAAAATCTGATTATAAATTTATTTCTTAAGAAAATCCATACAACAATATATATTAAGAATACATGGAATATTTATAATCTTATTATCTTTTGTAGTCATCACTGATTTTGATTCTTGGTGGCATCACTTTGAAAACAACGAGAAATTTGAGTTTTTATAAATATTGAACTACAACTATATTTTCACTTTGGGTTGCATTGAAACTATGAATTTGTAAAATATTTATAAAATTATTTAAATTTGAATTTTGATTACAAATAAGGTTTTGTTGTAAAGAAAAGAAAAAATGTATGAAACATGAGATTTTGACGTTAGACAATCTTGAGATCTAATTTTCAAAGATTTGGGTATCTTGGTGCAATGCATTAACAAAAAGAGAAATTTGAGATAACCAAAATTACTATTGATTCTCAAGGTAGTATTGAGAATTGGACCGAACAGACGATTCTCAATCCATAGTCCCAAAATCGACCCGATTAGAAGAGAAATCGGAACCAAATCAACCGATTCTATCCGGTTCCACTAGTTCAAGAAAAAAAAAATACTGACCCCCAACAAAAATTGAAAATTTATCTTAATTTTGCAAAAGGGTTTGTCGAAAGGCGTGGTGTGAGACCTTCAACTATAACGAATTTGCTCCAATTGTGGCTGATGCCGTACATAGTTGTCGTCGATTGTGGGTTTGTATCAGAGGTGATTGTTGATTTCTTACACGTACCCTTTCTTCAGACAGACAATGTTTTAATAAGTGGAGGGGCAGGGGAAGACTTTTTTGCCCTTTGATAATTATTCATTTTAGCCCTCTTTAAGTGGATTTAGATGGCATTCGCGCTTAAAGGTCATATATGGAGACTTTTGTCAATGTGAAAACATATGGGATATTTCGTAATAAAGACAAAGGTATTATTATATTATAATATTACAGGAGGCTAAATCACTTTTTTTCTCTTCAAATATATCACACATATTTCACGTTCTCTTCGCGTCAATTTCAATGAGCAACAGGCATCTATAACTCCCAGCCAACCGCTCACAAAAAACCCACCCTCGACTGGATTCTATTATAAAGAATCCATCTGACCTGGTAATAGCTAAGAAACTTCTTGAAAACTCCTTAACATGGATTGCCCAGGAGACTGGCCTGAACCAATAATCCGAGTCCAATCCTTATCAGACAGTGGCATAACAGCCATACCTGATAGATATGTCAAACCTCCATCGGCCAGGCCAGCGTTTGACTCGACCACCAGTACTATTGATGCCAACATCCCTATAATTGATCTTGGAGGCTTAAATGGTGGTGACAACCTTGAATCCACAACGTTAAACAAAATATACGAGGTTTGTTCCGAGTGGGGATTTTTCCAGGTTGTAAACCATGGAGTGAGTCCCGACCTTATGGATCGAGCTAGGGAAGTTTGGCGTGATTTTTTTCATCAACCTCTGGAAATGAAACAAGCTTATGGAAACTCACCAAAGACTTATGAAGGCTACGGGAGTCGATTAGGGGTCGAAAAGGGTGCCATTCTTGACTGGAGTGATTATTACTTTCTTCACTATCTTCCTTGCTCGTTGAGGGATTATAACAAGTGGCCTGCTCTTCCCACACCCCTCAGGTACTCGATATGATTAGACAATACGATTTTTGTTGCTTGCTTTAGATCGTTCGTTTATCTCGTGACTATAATAATACTATTTCATTGCCTCATAAGACTCCAAAATAACCCTTGTGCCTCTTCACAAATGTCTGATAATAATGGAGCACAATTTAGCGTACTTTAATTATACATGCGTGTACAAGGTGCGAAGTGGTACGATGTATTAAAAAATATTGTCATAATTAAGTATGCTCGGTTAGTTACTTTATGTCGATGTAGATTAACATGATTTCGAATATAGTGTTTATTTAATATTAATTAATTTCATCATATTTGATAAATTAATGTAGGGAAGTGATTGACCAATATTCGAAGCAAGTGGTGAGGCTAGGTGGGGTTTTATTAAAAGCTTTATCCATTAATCTCGGGTTGAAAGAAAATTTTCTTCAAAATGCGTTTGGGGGAGATGATATTGGAGCTTGTTTGAGAGTCAATTTCTACCCCAAATGTCCACAACCGGATCTCACTCTTGGCCTCTCCCCACACTCGGATCCGGGTGGAATGACCTTTCTACTACCCGATCACAACGTACCAGGGCTCCAGGTTCGTAAAAATGACGGGTGGATTACAGTTAAGCCGGCCCCGCACGCTTTTATTGTCAATATTGGCGATCAGATTCAGGTGCTTACTCTCATCTTTTGTGCACAATTTTTTTTTTTATATTTTCCGCTCGTAATTATTGAAGTCAATATTTATATAGTACAGCATTTCATAGAATTGTACACGAGCGAGGCTTTAATGAAAAAAATGAATGTTGTGTACCTGTGATGTACTATTTTAATACAAGAGTCATGCTACATATAACGAATTTTTATACCGAATCTTTTACACCCGCTTACATTAGGAGGTGAGGACCACAAGTCGGAATTTTTAAATACACATGGGGCCCTCGCTCATTGTGAGAGGGGGTAACCCATTCGGTACCCTCATTTGGTACATGTATACTAATCCTCAATCCAATGAGTGGAAAGAAAAGTTGGGTTAGTATTCACCAAACCAAGGGCACATGGTGGGCCATGTGTTTGAAAACACCTAATTTTTATATGAAAAACGTGCGTTTATTGAGCCATCCAACTTGTCAATATATAAAACAATACGGCATTATTAAGAATTTGGAAATGGAATCAAAGTGGAATAGTAATGGTTTAATATTCTACCCATTAAAAAATGACAATTTTTTATTAATTTGCTAGTAAATCTCGTCACATTTGAATAGTCTTTAATTAATCGATAGAAATTGCATAATGTACTCCCTGATTTACGTATGACTAATTATGAATTTTGTTTGTTTTACAAAAACAGGTCCTAAGTAATGCTATTTACAAGAGTGTTGAACATCGAGTAATTGTCAATTCTAATCAGGAACGTCTATCGCTTGCCTATTTCTATAATCCTAAGAGTGATTTATTGATACAACCGGCTAAGGAACTTGTGACATCAGATCGACCTGCACTGTATCCACCCATGACTTTTGACGAATATCGACTTTACATACGGACCAAGGGCCCTAAAGGCAAATCTCAATTAGGGGAATCCTTAAAATCTCCGAGATGACTTATCATAGAGGCCTTTTTTTTTTTTGTTGCAAATAAACTTTTGTCATATAATTATTTTTCCTTAACTCATTAAACTAACTGTAAATCTTGTACTAGGATAAAATCCTAGATTCGGAAAAATGAAAATTGAAAATTGGACGGTCCATATTCATTTGTAAGGTTTCATGCATGATATAATTATTTCACTTTTGAACCGTCAGTTATTGAAAATTATCAATGTATAATTGCTACAATTTTTTATCGTGCGTGGTGGGGTGAAGGCATTGATTCTATTTGACAATATTAAAGATTGGAATAATGGAATTCTTGTTTATTGAAGCTCTCTACCACACCGTTCTTCATGGAATTGATATATTTCCTTTTGCCAATTCTTATCTCCTCTTTTTCATAAACTAAGCCCCCGTTTGTTTCTCATTTTTCATCAATAAAAATAAAAAAAATATGATTGTTATTCATCATATCAAATCATCAATTTTAAATTTATTATTCTTGTGTGGGACCCAATAACGACTACATTTTTCATTCTCATTCTATAAAAATGAGAATCAAATAGGCCCTAAGAATCACGAACACGAAAACGGGGGACAAACATGTTGACGTGTAATTTTTTTAGTTTTTTTTTTTTTTTTGAAGGAAATAGGATGTGAACATGTTGGGGATAATCATTATAAATTCCAGGAAAAAATTTATTTTCAGATATATACCATATTTTCATTTTTATACCTTGTCATATAAAACTCTTCCCTTTTCATATAAGATAAGAAAAGGGTTGGACAATCCTTTTAAATCCATTCATTTTGATTTTCGATAATTTTGTTTGTCTCAATTCTTATACATACAATTTTGGCATATCAAATCAAGATATTTCGATTGAAGCAGAGTTCAGTCCAAAAGTTAGTTTGATTATCAATTTTTTCAATTCAATCACCAATCTGAATCATCTTATCCAACTTATACACCACTGATGATCAATGGACCTGATGTCAATAATTGATTTGGGATTTCTTAATTATTTGTGCATCAATCATGTGTTTTAGTCAATATTGACAAGTCAACAGTTCATTATTATTATTTTTTATTTTTTAATATTATAAACTCACTTGTATAACACATGCCAAAAACTGTATTCTTTTCTAATTCTATTTTTATAGCATATATAGCAACTTTTTTAATTTTTTTATACAAACGATCCATTTTCAAAAAATATAAGGCCCTGTTTGATACTATAAAAATTTTATTTTCCTACTTTTTACTTGTTTGATTGCAAAAATTTTAGTTAGAATTAGTTTTCCAGCCATTACACTCACGTGCCTCTTTTCCTTATAATCTATGATTTTGTTTTCCTTTTGTTTTCGTGGTTTTTGATTTTACAGTTTTCCGGGGAAAAATTATAGATACAATGGTAAAAAAAATTTATCACATTTATTAACAATTTTTATGCAAAACAAAGTCAAACGAATGGTATTCGGTATAGTAATTTTTTTTTTTTTTAAAAAAAATTGGCAATTGGAACAATTCTAGACCCAATGGTAAAAAAAATTATCACTTGAATGAACAATTTTCTTAAAAAATAAAGTCAAACGGATACCAAACTTTCAACATTCTTCAAATTAAAATATTATACCAATCAAATACAATTAATTACAACTCCCAGTAAA
>CAIGRO010069055.1:0-10520 GCA_903798355.1 Fraxinus baroniana
GATCTTGCTAAGAGATCACAAAATTGGTCGAAAATGATTTTTAAGAACGAGAATACAGAAACCATGCATACCATGGGAGAATAGAAATAGGTAAGGATCACTCAAGTAGATCTTTTGGAATTCCTGTGACTTTTGGGTTCAATTTAGTGGAAGCGATGGTCTAGTTTAGAAAGAATAAAAGTGGAATGTGATGGTTTGATTTAGTGGAGGTGATTTTGATTTTTGGGTGGTCGTAGGTTTGGTGGTGGCTGTCCGCGTTCGGCAGCCTTTGGATTATAGTTTGAATGGATATTAGGGGTGGGTGGGGTGGGGGTTTTGATTCTATTTTTTTCCAGTTTAATTGTTTTTATTGTTAATAATATTTAAAAAAAATTGTTAATTTTAAAGTTATCATTTTAACTTTTTCAATTTGGTCAAAGTTGGTCAAAGTTCAATTTATTGGTCAAATTGACGATTTTAACTCATTTGGCCTTCAATTGCTAATTTTTCAAAAGTTTGAGACTTCAGCGGGCACAAAATGAGCGTTAAAGTAAAGTCCGCTAAAAACTCATAGTTTTGGGACACTGCTGCAATTATCCCTTGTAAATATGGTTGTGTTATAAATCAATTATTTGGACGGGACCCTCAAGCAAGCACTGAGCATCGGATTCGGCTGCAAGTGGTTGAATTTTGCGGGGGATGAATTCGGCTGCAAGTGGTCGAATACTTGAATTTTGCGGGGGACGAAGCGTGCTCAGAGTGTCTTTTTCAGTGTAGGGTATGTCCATCAACCTCCCATGCCAACACGTAAACTCGTAAACTCGTCTGTCGTCGGCTACGTGTGATAGGCCACGTCAAAGGACGTAACTAACTTCCAGGTACGCGATCGACCCATGCTAGTTTCTCTTTATTTAAAACTCGAATCCTTATCAATTAGTGGTCGCAACAGTAACAGCGAGAGTAGTAATTCGGAGCTTTGGTGCTGTTCTGCAAAGGTACTTGTTTATTTATTATTGTTTAAATTGTGTGCGATTTATTAATCATATCGTGTGCCTGATTTCGATGTTGAATTGATTGTACTTGCTTTAGTTTTGATTGTTCTGTTTGGCGGAATACAGTTTACTTTGTTCTGGTAAAATCAATTTCGTTGCCGAAGAATTGCTAACTGCTTGCGAAAAATTGAAATTTATTTATAGTAATTGAAAGGCACTACAGCTATTGATAATAAACTTGCTAGCAAGTATGTGTTTGTTTTATATCAATCAGTGTCATTTATTTATTTATTTTGCTTATTTGATCAATGGCAGTTAAGTTCATGAGCAGTATTGTTGAGATTTAGCAACGTAAGTTCTGTAAGACTGCTCTAGTGAGTGTTATATCTCATTTCAGATATTGTGCCAGTTTAATGGAGCAAAATGGTGTTGAAGACGAAGTTCGAAAGTTTCAATTGCTTCCTGCTCGTGATGATGAACATGGGGGAGTCATAGTGGATATGAAGGAGCCTATGGGCCCCAGTGTTTTTCAAGCAATGCTTAAAGCTTCTATTTCCCAGTGGAAGCTGGAGGTATGCAATTTTCTATTAGACTTTCCACTTTGTCTTTGTTAAGTCTTTTTTTCCTTCCTGAGTTGTAATCAACAAGATAATTTGCTTGACAACAATTCCATTCTCGGTTACTATTGAACCTTGATAAATTGTTCCTTTGACTAGGCAGTGGCAATGGGCCGGTCAAGCCGGCTCAGCCCTTAAACACATGGCTCGCCATGTCCACCAAGTGAGCTCTATTAGTCAATTTGGCTCATGGATATGAGAGACGAGCCCATGACCCGGCTCTGTTTTTTTTTTTTTTTTTGGAAAAAGACATTTATAAAACAAATTTTATAAGACATTTATGATTGAAGAAATTTGAAACCCTCTTCCTTTTACCAATATATATATATTCACAGTTGGTGTGCCAAAACAGTCATCATTGTGGCCCACAAGACCAACATGAGCCGGTTACTACATTCCTGAGCCGAGCCCGCTGGGCTCATGGAAAAGAGGGGCCGACCCCTACCTATACTTGTTATAGACAAGTATGCGACCATGTAGTGCCCTGTTTTATTAACTAATGAAGAAGTATAATGATAAACTAATTGACCTTTTGGTGGAAGCTACCCGTGCTTGATGGTGTTACCTAGTGTTATCTTACACTAAAGGAGCTAAGAACCTTTCTCATTTTAAGCTTAATGGAAAGAGAATTATCAGGGCTACAAACATTTCCACTGCTTTGTCGTACTAGACTCGAGAACTCACAATTTTTTTTATTGTCTGGTTCATTCCTGGCTTTGCACAAAGAATCGTCGAAATATTCTCGTTCTTGATTCATAACAGGTTTAATATGTCTTGAAAAAGAGTTGTAGAATGATAGGTCTTCGTTTTTTGCTTATTACTTTGATTATGGGTTCCCCTTTCTTCGACCATTTATATTCTAAGAAAGTTTTTAAATGTTTCATCTGTTCAATTATTCTAAAAGCATTCTTAAATACTTGCATTGGTCAAGGTGCTTGTGTGGAATCAGCATCAAAGTAATCAACGCAGCACATTTAACTAATATGCATTTGATTCAATGCTAAAATTCTTGATTTTATGTTTCTTTTTGCTAGTTTGATAAAATTATCATGCAGGGCAAGAAGGGTGCATGGATCAAACTACCAATTGAGCTTGCTAATCTTGTTGAAATTGCAGTCAAGGTAAAATGTCTTGTTCCTTGTATCTGTGATATTTTAAGGTCTTCGTCATATCCACATTTTATGACTTTATCTAGAATTTCCTCACCATTAAAGTATCTCGTAGTTTAATATTGTTAGAGCAGAGCATGTCAACCGGAGAGTGCTTATACTTTGAGGCATATATATTTGTATTGTATGTGTCTCGTGTTGGGTCTATAGATTCAATGATGTTTCCTTTGCTTGAAACACGACATTTTCATATGGATAATGTGATTTACTGGTATTGATTCATTATATGTTAAAAATCAAACCTAAGCGGTGTGAATGGTAGGTTTGTGATTTTGTTTTGTAGTTTTATCAGTTTAGTTGGATAATTTATTATGTTTGACACCTGGATTCAGTCAGATAGTGGCTGTACTTTTGCAGGAAGGATTTTGGTATCATCATGCAGAGCCTCGGTACTTGATGCTTGCATACTGGATTCCTGAAACTAAGAATGCTATCCCTGCAAATGCTACACACCAAGTCCGTATTGGTGCTATTGTCATGAATGATAAAAGAGAGGTATTTTGAAGTTTTCGGAATTGAGAGCCTATGGCTTTTTCTCATTCCATTTTTGTTGATGTTTGGCATATATATTTTTTCCATGTTTTCGTCACCAGCATATTCACAACTCTTATTTTGGATATAATTTTCTTTACAAGAACTATATTGATCTTTAGTTATTTGATATTCACTGTGAAACTTTATGCTTCAGTGTGCTGAATAAAATTTATCGAATATTTTCTAGAATTTATATTTCTAGTTTGCCACTTTTCTTTTACAGTTGCTAGTTGTACGGGAAAAGGTTGGCGAATTTTGGGGAACAGGTATTTGGAAAATCCCTACCGGTATTCTTGAAGAGGTATGCATGTTGCCAGAAGTTTAAGTTCCAACACGAGGTCTTATATCTCTTTAACCAGTGTGTTGAACTCTTCAATCCGCAGGGCGAGGATATTTTTGCAGGTGCAATGAGAGAAGTAAAAGAAGAAACAGGAGTAAGTATTCACTGTTTAGGTATAAATAAATATATATATAATTTACCCTTTCCAAGGATTTTATTCTAGTATTTTGAGAGAGGTGGATATCTATTGTTGCAGATCAATACGGAATTTGTTGATGTGATAGCATTCAGGTACAAGTTATTAGTTAAATGTGATTAACGGTCCGTTTGATATGACTTTTAATTTTACTTTAATTTCCCGTTGAGGAGTCTCTTGAGTTAATTTTTTTTTGGAAACTAATTTCTAAAAAAGCTTCATTTTTCGGAAGTGCTTTTAGAAGTAGTTACATTGCACAACTTCCTCTAAAAACTCTTTTAACTAAAATAAGCACTTTCATAAAATTAATCAAACGAGTCCAAAAATAGCTTTTGGTTCTCAAAAGCTCATTTTTACTTCTCAAAGAGTGGTTATATTGCCACCTCTATTTTTTGTTTGATACACCACACTTTTAAACATTTTTCTTAATTATTATAGTAACTAAAATTAAAATGACATAAATAACCCAAACTCATAAATTTGTATTGTGTTGTTTTCTCTCTTTTAGTTTTTATCAAGCACACCCAAATTTACATTTTGAAATTTGTGCCTTGTGTATGCAGTATATCTAAATGTGAAAGAGAAAGTGGAAATCTTAATTCCTTGTTTCGATTTGTAAAAATTGTATCTACTTTCCGCCCACCCTTGCATTTAATTGATTTTGTTTTTTTTTCTTCCCTCTCTCTTTCTATCTCCTTTTATGAATATCTTTCTTGGCCTCCCAATGCACCATATAATACAGATTTTCCTCCAATTTGAAATGGATTCCATGACATGAAATTGCATGAAGAAATGTAGTGAGAGAAAATATAAGTATGATTGAGGGAGAGGTGTACCTATTATTTTGTTTTTCATGGTAAGGTTATATCTGTAAAGTTAATGTGATGTATTTATCAAAATCATATTTTAAGTAGTGTAGATATAAAGTGGCATGTCAAATAAAAATAGTGGTGGTAATATATTTATCCCTTCTCAAAAGCCATATCAAATATGCCCTAAATATTTTCTTCCAATCTGAATTCTTCTCCTACTTATATGTGGAAGTTATAAGATATATGATTTATGTAGCCAAGAGGTAAAATAGGGTTTTCAACTAATTGAGATGTTGGCACAGAGTTTTGTTTCTTTTCAATGCTAAATTGTTTGACCATTTTCAAAGAGAGTCTGTATGACATGCCAATGGTGTTATAAATGTTTCTTCGGAAAATAACGAAGTGCCAAAAAGAGAGAATGTTACGGAATTGAGAACAATAACTTAAAAATCCTAAATTTAGAGAAATAGGCGGTGACACGGATTAAGAATAAATTAAGGGAATGACGGTTAAGGTAGTTAGGACATGTTTTGCATAGACTATTGTAATTTTGTAGTTCAAAATCAATTTGGATGAATTTAGTAAAAAATTATGCCATATTTATGGCTTATGCGACCTGAGGCTTGCGGTCGCATGTGACCTTTCAAGACCAAATGTGCGTGTAGAGATGATTGAAAACCATATATACATGACATTAATCATCCCTAAAACATAACATGAATGATAAAAAACCATTCTACAATTCATCCAAAACTTGAAGAAATTTTTTGTTCTTCACATATTCAAAGCCTTAGTTTTTCACTTGTTCATTTGAAGAATTACTTGGCACAATTCATATAGCTTCATATATATATTTCCATTGACTGAATGCTTCATTTTGTTTTTGTTCGGAATTGGAGATGGGAAAAGTGCTTTAGATATTGTAAGAATTTCAAGATTCATTTCAGTCATTGTTTCAATTGATAGGCAGATGCACAAGTGCTTCTTCGGCAAGTCAGACTTGTGCTTTTTGTGCATGCTACAACCAGTATCCTTTGACATCCATAAGCAAGACTCAGAAATAGAGGAAGCTCAGGTATCTTCGATTTCTATTTGACATGAATTGTCTTCAAAATTGAGTGCTAACAAATTTTATCATTCGGTTGCTATCTAGTGGATGCCATTTGAGGAATATGCAGATCAACCTGTTGTCGAAAATCGCTGTATTTTCAAGCATGTCAAAGATATATGTTTAGCACAGATAAAGAAGGGCTATGCTGGATGGACTCCACTGCCTGTAACTTCTTTATTCGATAATCAGATAAGCTATATTTACAAGAACCGGGAGGGTCCGAAGCTATAGAATTTTATTTGGGCCATGAATTCATTCATGTCACCTTGAAACAAATTTGTTCTCTCTAATCATTTATAGAATTTATTTTCGTTTTTATAGAGCAATTTCCACCTCAGTTACATCGAACTCAGAAGGACACGCAAAGCCCATTGGCTGGCATTACCCAAGCCCTTGCCCAAATGCCAAAAGGCGGAGCCAACCAGAGCACCTGATTTACAGAGATTCCACGTGAAGTAACATATTTCTCCATTAATGCTTTTTATTAGATGTTTAATCGAGACAGCAAATTAATTGTGTTGCTTAGCTTATCGATAACGCTTTTCCAATTAAAGGTCAACCTTGAGCAAAACTAGGAGCCAACGCCAACATTTTTTCTAGACCAACTCATCTCCAGTTTTATTTCAATTAAAATTTAATTAATTTAGAATTAAAAACCATAGAGTTTTTTTTTTATATGAACAAGCAAAAATATATTTAGAATAATTGTCACTATTGTTGCTTGAAAAAAAAAAAAAAACAACTCCCAACTTAAAAAAGATTTATGAGAGATACAATTTGCAATTATTTCGAAGTATTGAATGAGGCTGTGATGAACATCTTGCCTGGTTGGTTCCGCACGATGAACATCTAGAATCCTACTTTTTATTTTTTTCAATCATTTCACCTTACCTATTCATAATGATATACTGATTAGGAAAAATCTATATTTTTACATAATGCATAAGTGGCGCCCCCAATACAAGTGGCGACGCTTGAACATAGCACCATGCTCAAGCGCCGGGTAAAAGCTTGTGTACACCTAGCACTACTCAACTCATTAATATATGTAGCATGATTGTTAGTTCCAAATTTTAATCCAAATCAAAATCTAACAATCAATATTAAATTATTGATGTGATGAAAAATATTATTTTATTCAAAAATGTGTGGTTAAAAATGAGTAGAAGAATGAAAATAAAAAAAATAATGTGGGACAAACGGGGACTTAAACACATTTTTTATAAATTCCATAACTTTTTAATTACATATCTCAAAAATTTCTATCACAATTTACTAAAAAATTTAATTTTTAACTACACCAAACACCCTCCTAATATATGCAACACTTCAGTGAATAAAATTGAAATATCAAGAATAATTCTAGCTGTTAAATAAATGAAATTTTATTATTTTTTCTATTAATTGATTATCAAATCCAACATAAGAAATTAATTACTCAAAATAACACCAAGACGGTCCATAAATCTTCTCACCAACATGACCACCAATTAAATTTTTTTTAAAAAAAAAAAAGACAACTGGGCTAACTTATTTCACAAGGGAATAAAAAGATAAAAAATACCCAAAAAAGACTAAAAAAGGAAAGAAAAAATAAAATAAAATGGAATAAATTACAGCTGTAAAAATACAAACCAGAGAGTCAAAATTACAGCCACAAATCTTCCTCCATTATATCCAACGGATCCGTTACTGTCCGCAGTCTGATCAGCTGCATCCCCTTCTGGTGCATCCGCCGGCGAGTCAGATGGAGCANAAAATAAAATGGAATAAATTACAGCTGTAAAAATACAAACCAGAGAGTCAAAATTACAGCCACAAATCTTCCTCCATTATATCCAACGGATCCGTTACTGTCCGCAGTCTGATCAGCTGCATCCCCTTCTGGTGCATCCGCCGGCGAGTCAGATGGAGCAGCCGGCGCCGGTGGGGACTTGTGCTTTTTCTTGGATGGTGCCGGAGCGTCAGCATCGGCCTCAGGAGCTGGTGCTGGAGCTGGCGTCGGAGCTAACTTGAACAACTCCTCCGGCAATAATACCTTGTTCAGCGAAAAAATGGCCAACGGCTGCTCATCGATTATAGTATCGATGATTTTCGCAGTAACGAGCTTCGTCTTCAGGGTTACTTCAGCTCCATCATTTTGTACGGTGATATCATATTTACTGGCACCATCAGTGGCCAGTGTGTTGGTAAGGCCGTTACTAGATTTTAAACCTGACAATGACTGGTAAACCGGCATTCCGTGAAATTCTAGTAGAGCTTGCTTCCCTGAGGCAGTTAAATTCTTGTATTTAGGTAAAAAGTTCTTCATGGCATCATCTCCAGGGCAGAAAATGGTTAATCCACCGTCAACAGCATCCTCATACGTCTTTTCAGCAGGATTAACTAGGAGAGTTTCAGCGAAGACTTTGCAGCCGTGAGAAGACATTATAGCTGTGAGATTTTGATGGCTGGGGGCTGGAGTAGGCGCCTCGGCTTCGTAAGAAGGCAATATGTTGGAGATCTGAATGACAGAGATGTTATACGGGATTGCTTGGACTGATTTGACGAAGGTAGCATGTATGACGCCGCTGCTGTCCTTGGGGGAGAAGCCAACTTTTCCTCCCTTCATATCGGTAATGTTGACGAAGCCGGAGGATCCAGCGGCTGAACCGGTGGCCTGGTACATAGTGGCGGCGAGTGCAGTGCCATTGGTGATCTGGTGGAGCTTCTTGGCGTCGAAGTAGTCGAGGAGCACGTGAAGGGACAACACGTTCTTGATGCCGCTGATAGGGAGGTGTTTGGCTAGTAGATCCGACATTCCGGTATTGTCCACCGCGCACACGGTGATTGTTTCCCGGTTGTTTATATCCTCCGCCAGGTGGGTCTCGGTTAAGTAGTGGTTGAAGGTTGAGAACTCAGGGAACTTAGCTAGGATGCGGGTGATATTGTGGGCGTCGGTGGTGGCGGAGAAGAATAGAACAACGACCGCCACAACGGCGGCGAGGCGGAGCTGCATTCTGGTCGCTTAAAACAGTTTTTTTCGTGAAAGCAGTGGATAGGGTTCTGTGTTTTTGCTATACAGATAAAACTGAGTGAGAAGATAAAGCTGAAGGAAGGTCTGGAAGGAGGAGAAATAAAGTCTGTGTCTTTATAGAAATGACTTGAGATTCTGAGTATATTACTGATATTGCCACTGGGTGGTTTCCAATTAACGATTAAGAGCATGTTTGGTAATAATTAAAATTCAATTAAAATTAAAAATATTATCGTTATTGGGTCCCACTCGTCTAATAAAAGTCAACAATAACGACTAATTTTTCTATTTTAATCTAATTTTAATATTTACCAAACATGCTCTAATTGGCCATTTGGCCTTGTCATTTTCAATGATGTTGATATTATTTTTGGATGGTACTGTAATTTTCATTTTCATTTGGTTAAAAAGACATTAACGGTTGTGCTTTACTTCAAATATTTTTTGAACGTGCTTGATATTGATTTTTAAGAAAAAGATTTTTGTGAAAAGTTTTTTTTTTTTTTTAAGAAATTGTAAATATAAAATAGAAAAAAAAGTATAAATCCCGTGTGAAAGTATTTTATTAGGAGAATATATAATTAAAAATAAATTAAAGAAAAAATAATTTTTAAAAAATATCTACCATATATATATACTAAGCGCATGTCTAAACTCCTTTCTAAGTGAGTGTTTGATATGAATTAAAATTAGATTTTTAATAAATTGTGATATAAATTTTTGAAATATTGATTGTTTGATTTGATTTAAATGAAACAGACATGGCCTAAACGCATTTTCTCTCCTAATTTCAACTGCGGATGATCCAATAAATCACTATTTATAAAATACATTTGTCCTAAAATTAAATTTTAAAGGAGCTCAAACCTACTTAAGTTTTGTTGGTCAATAAAATTGATGGATTAGTTCGAATCATGCATCCAACATACAATAGTGAAAAAATAAAATCTTACAAACCACTTTGTTAAATTTTGACCCATATTTGGTTTTGTTAAAAATCAAATCTTTTTATTTAACATTCATAACGTTATTGAAAAATTCGTACAAGTTGAAAATCTCGTTAAATATGCAATTAAAATTAGCCTCTATTTGGTTTAATAAAAAATCAAATTTATAGTTATTCTTTATGATATTATTGAAAAATTGATAAAAGTTATAAATCTCGTTAATATGTAATTAAAATTAATATTGTTTGTTTGGTTTGATAAAAATCAAATTTTTAATAAATTTTTTTTAAAAAAATTGATATAATGTTTAGTTAAAAAGTTATGGTTCGTAAAATATGTAATTAAAATTAATTATTAATTTTGATTTAAAATTTAATCAATTTTTTAATTGAACCAAATGGGGACTTAAATGCATAAAGGGCGCCTTCGAGGTGGAGATGAAGAAAGAAAAAGCTGGAAACAGCTAACGTGGGTTAAGCAGAAAATGGGGCAAAAGCAAGACAACTAATGAAAGAAAAGAATTCAATACCAAATAACATAAAATATTCTCTCTTTGCCTCATTTTTCTCCTAATTGATTCTACAATTGGCGTTACTTGTGAGTGAGCTGTTCAGTGGGACCCAGCCCCATTCAATTTCTTAGGCTATTTGCCAGCTGGCATTTAAAAATTAGCAATTGGTTGCATCCACCGACAAAAAGGTATGAACGGCTTGTACAAGTTCTAGGTTAATACGAATTGTTGTGCTTGTTGTACATAATGAACACTTTGCAGCCCCCGGATGTACCATTAGAATTATCCTAAGCCCCTGTTTGAAACCCATTTTGGGTTGAAAAATTTTTTTAGAATAGTGATTGATATAAGAATGT
>CAIGRO010069081.1:0-19839 GCA_903798355.1 Fraxinus baroniana
AAACCCCCTAACAACACAAAAACACCACCACAATAACACCACCACAATAACACCACAACTGCACCCAACCACCACCACACCGCAACCGCACACTGCACACAACACAACACCACACCCAACCAACAATAACACTAAAATCACCACCATCGAGAAAACTGCACACACAGATCTGTGACAGACTCAGCTGGAAAGTACAGATGGTCGTAAGGGGCTGCGCCAGCAGTTGTACCTCCGCATAATGTCCATCGCGCGGTAAATTCAGCTTTTGAAATTGTAAAAATAGCGGCATAATGTCTACCCTAACCAAAGAAGATCAAATTATAGATGCACGTTTGTTCCATTTCTCAATTCCATTTGCTCTCTCTCACGCCCACGCTAATTTACAATAAAGCAACATCTTCACCTGATAAAACCTTTTACCATTTCCAAAAACCCTAAAACGGGGCTTCAATGGCCGGCCAAGAAAACCGTGTACCCACGCCCACTAGAACTAGGGCATCCAAGAAAAGACTCAATGAATCCGTGGAAGGGCTTTCCGTATCAAATAAGCGAGTCATGCTGGGTGAGCTCACCAACATTTCGTCCGACGCTGCCGGGTTGGCTCCAAAATCTGCTCCGAGCAAATCCCCGAAACCCGTATTCCTGTCTGAACGCGAACAGAAGTTCGGGGTGTTGGTTGCTAAAAAGGCGAGTACTAAAATCGATGGACGCTATTGCGATTTGCAGCAGAGGGAATAGGAGGGAAGGGGGAGGGAGAGGAGAAGGGAGGAGGAGGCGACGGGGGGCGGCGATTGACGTGCCGATTATGAAGAGAGAGGAGAGGGTGAGAGAAAGTAGTGAGAGAAAATATGGATTGAAAATGAATTAGGGTTTGAAATATTAGTATTATAATATTATTTAGATATTTAATTCATACCTGATTTTTAATTAGATAAAACTTGTACCTAAATCTTGAATTAGAAAGTTTAAACCACTGATTTTTTGTAATTTCCACATATCTAAATCTTCACCTGTAGCCCAATTAAGAGTCATGTCCAGTCCTTGAAAAGAGATTTAAGGGCCCAATTGAATATATTTTGAAAAATCAAAAACTGTTTCAAAGTTGATTTTAAAACTCATTTTGAACTATACATTCTATTTTGAGCTATTTATTTTTCAATAAAATAATTTTGCGAGTAGATCCATAAAGTTTTATTTTTATTTATTTATTTATTTTATTTTTACTTTTTAACCACACATTATTTTTAAAAAAATTATTTTTTACCAAAAAATCTACATCAAATGTGCCCCTAACTATGGCAATTTAGGCTTACATAAAATCAAATTCACAACCCATGATCGTGGCCAGGCACGGTTCATATTCATGCTTACAGTTACTGAAGTTTCATTTGGCTTAAAAACGTTTAATAAATAGTTATTAATGGAAACAATTAATATTATACGAACTTATGGCATATCTGCTAGTTGAATCCGACCAGTCGTCTTTACTGAACGTTTGGTGTTCTCAGTGTATCAAGACTAGAATGTTTCTTGGTATTCTGTCCAATCTAACGTATTTAAGCTGCATATTTAGTAAAATATGGTAATTAACCCAAATATGGCTCTCAAAAACCTTGTAACAATTTGCTTCTCAATTCTCCTCATCAAGATTGTTACCACACATCCACTTCCACCATTCTCTTGTGACACCACAAATCCATCAACCAATTCATTTACATTTTGCAACACCTCATTACCAATCAATCAACGAGTCGATGACTTGGTGTCGCGTCTCACATTAGATGAGAAAATATCTCAGCTTGCTAATAAGGCATACGCCATCCCTCGCCTCGGCATCCCCTACTACCAATGGTGGTCAGAGGCTTTGCACGGTGTTGCCGCCGCTTATAGAGTCCAAAATGGGATCATGTTCAATGGGACCATTAGAGCGGCCACCAGTTTTCCTCAAGTCATTCTTACTGCTGCCACATTTGATGACAAGTTGTGGTATCATATAGGTGAGGCAATTAGTACAGAAGCAAGGGCAATATACAATGAAGGAGAAGCGATAGGAATGACATTTTGGGCCCCAAGCATAAATATATTTAGGGACCCTAGGTGGGGTAGAGGGCAAGAAACCCCTGGAGAAGACCCTTTGGTTAATGGAATATATGCAAAGTCATTTGTTAGAGGACTTCAAGGAAATAGTTTCGAAGGTGGTGACCTTCCATATGAGAAACTCAAAGTTTCTGCATGCTGTAAGCATTTGACTGCATATGATTTGGAAAAATGGAATGGAACTCTTCGTTACACCTTCGATGCTCATGTAAGCCACTTCCTCAACTGGTACATGGTTGTTCTTAAAAGTTGCTTTTTTAAGTAGAGTCAGTTACGTTCTTAATAGGATACACTACTCATTTGTATAATTCTGTGCATTTGGAGAGGTTGAATAGGTGACCAGTGACGGATCTGGTGGGGGGCTGGACTAGTAGAAAAAAAAAAAAAAAATTCTTGTGTAATTTTATTTTTTTACGTATTAGCCCTGTAATCCGGTCCTGGATCTGTCTCTGTAGGTTACGAAGCAAGATATGGCAGATACGTACCAGCCACCTTTCAGAAGCTGTATTAAGGATGGTCAAGCAAGCGGGATAATGTGTGCTTACAATCTCATTAATGGCGTCCCGAACTGTGCTGATTATGATCTCTTAACGAAAACTGCTAGAGGAGAATGGGGTTTCAAGGGGTAAACTTTTTATTATTCAAAAGTTTATTTAGAAGAAATTTGGCCTTCCTTGGTGTTTCTAACTTAATTGTGAATAATCAGTTACATAACATCAGATTATGAAGTAGCGAGATATATGTATGAGACACAAACATTCTTAAAATTGCCTGAAGATGTTGTAGCTGATGTTCTTAAAGCCGGTACGATGGATCAGTTTCAAGTATCTTGCAACTATTCGATAACTTTTCCAACAATATTTTTCCCAAAAGAATGAAAATATTTAATTTGCAGGAGTGGATCTTGATTGTGGGACCTTTTTCCTTAAGAACAATACAAAATCAGCAATTGAGATGGGTAAAGTTTCCGAATCTGATGTAGACAGAGCCATTCACGATCTCTTTGCTGTTAGAATGAGATTAGGTCTCTTCAATGGCGATCCAAGCAAACAAATTTTCGGTGACATAGGACGAGATCAAATTTGTACAAAGGAGCACCGGGATTTGGCACTTAAAGCTGCTCGGGATGGGATCGTCCTTCTTAAGAACAACGCCAAGTTCCTTCCTTTTTCAAAGGCCAAAACGAAGTCTCTTGCACTAATAGGCCCCAATGCCAATAATTCGAAAACACTTATTGGAAATTATGCAGGCCCCCCTTGCAAAACCATTACTCCCCTAGAAGGGCTTGCAAGTTTTGTCAACAACATTAAGTTCCATGAGGGCTGCAAAACAACTAATTGCACTTCGATTTCCACCGACGAAGTTGTGACAATTGCCAAATCTGTAGATCATGTGGTGTTGATCATGGGACTCAATCAGGATCAAGAAAGGGAAACTGTTGATCGTGATGAACTCGTGCTTCCAGGTAAGCAAATGAATCTTATAACAAGCGTAGCCAAGGCGGCTAAAAAGCCAGTTGTATTAGTACTACTTTGTGGAGGTCCGGTTGACATTTCTTTCGCCAAGAACAATCCAAAAATCGGAAGTATTTTGTGGGCTGGATATCCCGGAGAAGCAGGAGGCCAAGCAATTGCAGAGATTATATTCGGTCATCATAATCCAGGTGAAATTTATTGGCAAAACTTTAGTCATTCCCTTCAAGATAAAATCAAAGCCACAAACAAGATTATAGTTTCCTTTCTCTCTTAATATTGTCCAGTACTAAATGTTGCAATTCGTACTTTTTTTCTGCAGGAGGGCGATTGCCTATGACTTGGTATCCAAAAGATTTTGTCAAAGTACCAATGACAGATATGAGGTTGCGGCCTGATCCAGCCTCGGGCTATCCTGGGCGAACTTACAGATTCTATAACGGGGAAAAGGTATACGAATTTGGATATGGACTTAGCTACACAAAGTATAGTTACAAGTTTGTTTCTGTCGGCCAAAACAAACTCGACTTCAAGAATCTGTCAACTACAGACAAGGCCAAAAACTCGGGTTACATTCCAGTCTCTGATATAGGTACAGAATCATGTGCTAAGGCAGGGTTTAATGTCGTCGTTAGAGTGAAAAATCATGGGAAGATGCACGGTAATCATCCGGTTTTGCTGTTTTTAAGGCGAAAAAATGCCAATAATGGGAGTCCATTGAAGCAATTGCTAGGATTTAACAAAGTACAATTGGATCCAAAAGAACACGTTGATGTTGAATATCCATTGAATCCATGTGAGGAGTTTAGTAGAGCTGATGAAAATGGAGAAATGGTGATTGATGGAGGGACTCAATACTTAGCAGTGGGAGATGTAGAATTTCCTATTATCATTGATCTTTGATAGAAAACCATCAAATCTCTTGTTTCTCGGTTTGAGATCAGAATTTCAAAGGTGCAATAAAAGGAATTATGTTCTGTTTTCGCCAAATTATTTATATTTTCAACATGCTTGTCTGAAATTTCATAGAAACGAATCAAACGATACACAATATTATATTTTTAATGGAATGCGTTTTGTACACATGGATTCTTGAACAAAACTAGTACATTTATAAAGGTCTGAACACAATGATCAAGCAATTTTTACTTCTTGAATTATATTTGGACATAATTAGGCGAATGTTTGGCCCACATTTCTCAAAGATTCAATTTTCTCAAAACTTATTTTATGGGATCGTAACTTTTGTCGACTTTTCAATCACGTAACTTTTATCAAAATTTGATTTTTATCATCAAAATCTAAAAGGGGCTAAATTAACAACCTAGTACATACAAATGTTGCAATAAAATTGGTAGGAAACAAAACTAATATGCTAGTTCCCTCTTTATTTTCTTTTCCCTTTTCCAATTTTGAACCCTCCACGTGCTTAAAGCACTATTTTGATATAAAATAGGTGTTATATTTACACAGTTTCTTTGTCGGTTGAAATTTCATTATCTATTACCTAGATTTTTTTTTTCCTTTGTCCATTTTTCGATTAATAGTAGTTAGATTTTACAATGATAAAAAAATAAATATGACAGGTCTCTTTTGGATAATTATCAAAATTGGATTTTAGTTATTAAAATAAATCATAATGACACTTTATGACATGTCTCTTTTGTTTAATTGAAATATTAAAAAAAAAAAAAAAAAAACCCTCCTATTCATCATTCTCGTGCGCAGTTTAACGTGTCTAAACTTCGAACACGATTTCATGATTTTTTAAAAATCAAAAGTTGATTTTAAGATTAAAAAATTGCTTTTGAATACGTTTGGATAATTTTTCAAAAAAGTAATGTTATTTATCACGATGATGATGAAATATCGGTTATATGAAAATCAATTATCCCTCACCATTTTCTCTCTAGTAAAAATTGAAATGTCCAATCCCATTATCCCACATATACTGCCACATCACCAATATTCCATCATTATAATGATAAATAACATTATTCTTTTTAAAAATGACTGACATAAGGTACCTTTTCTTGTAAAACTTTTCTATAAAAAGGTTTGGCACTTCGTAAAGATATACAAGGATGATGTCATTAGGATTAATACTATTTATCATTATAATGATGAAATATGTGGCAACTTAGTTGGAATAATGATATGTGACATTTCAATTTTCATGATAAAGAGTGGGATTGAATTGCTATATTCTATTATTTCACTTAAATTGTTATATCATCAATGTTTCATAGTTATAATGATAAATAACATTATTTATTTAAAAAGTCAGCCAAACCGGCAGGAATTGGCCTTATGTAAATGTAACCTTATGTAAATGTAAAGCATTGATTTCTTTACTCCTTTCCTCACAATCATTATGGCTCTCATAAACCTTATAATACTTTGCTTTTCCATTCTCCTTATCAAGATTGAATCCACTCAGCCACTTCCTCCATTTTCATGTGACCACACAAATCCATCAACCAATTCATTTCCATTCTGCGACACTTCACTGCCAATCAGCCAACGCGTGCAAGATTTGGTGGCACGTCTCACATTGGATGAAAAGATCTCTCAGCTTGTCAACAAGGCCTCGGCCGTCCCCCGCCTCGGCATCCCCTACTACCAGTGGTGGTCCGAGGCTTTGCACGGAGTAGCAGTAGCAACGGGGGTCGAAAATGGTGTTATGTTCAACGGGAGTATTCGAGCAGCCACCAGCTTTCCTCAAGTTATTCTTACTGCTGCTACTTTTGATGCAGATCTGTGGTACCGCATAGCTAAGGTCAGTCAATCTTTAAGCATTATCATAATGACTTGTGTCTGTTTTCTTGGACTATGCGTATTAACTAGTTTAAGATGAGGGATTTTTAAACAATCAACCAATGGCACCGGGATAATGCGTACAGACATTTTATTAGTGGTCCAACTTTGTCTTGAAGTTTCAAATGTTGTTTAATTTATTATATTTTGTCTTGATACATGGGAGTTAAATTAAATTATGTACCAGTCGAGTCACAGACTGGACTGGTGAGCCAATCTTAATTCAAATCAAATCAAGAAGATAACAAAATATGCGCTCCATTGTCTCAGTTCAAATATTTAATAAATGCTTTCTTTAAGGTGTTTGGTGAGAATTAAAATTAGATTTTTTAGTAGATTGTGATAAAAGTTTTTGAAATGTGTAGTTGAAAAGTTGTGGGACCCATGAAATATATGATTACTATTGATTGTTTAACTTTGACTTGAATTAAAATCGAATTTTAATCCGGACCAAACGGAATGTGGTAAATATTGATTGTTTGACTGAGATTAAAATTTGATTTTAATCCGAAACAAATAGGGTAGAAAACCTGTAACCAGTCTTCCCAGGAAAAAACTCTACAGTTTATAGTTTATTACTCTTCTGTAATAGAATTCAAAACAACCATTCTAAGCTATGGTGATGAGTTCAGAAAACCAGACATTTAACTTCTTTGAATGTGACTGAGAAAATTGTTTAGGAAAGATGAAACACTGATTTATTTGGTTTGGCAACAAAGGAAATGCTACCCGTGTATGATGATGAACTGGTGATGTTTCGCATTCAGTTCGGAAAAAAATATTTTACTTAAATAAGCACTTGAGTTTCTTACCATCTAAGTTCCCAAATTTTAGTTATGTAACATTTTGGATTTTGATTGATGAATGTTTCCTAAGTAATGAAAAATTGTACTAATTATTTTAATAAAAAAATAAAAAAGATAATATAGATGAAAAAGTATCACCCCTTCCAGGTACTCTCCTCATCGCCTATATATGCAAGGGAGGGGTACAGCAGAAAATGGAGGAAAAGGCTAGGTGGGGTGAGGCTGCGAGCAGATGAGCCTTTAAAAATTGGCTCGCATTTATGCTTGACGTCGTTTATAAAATCTTCCATTGAATTTACAAAAGTGGCAACCAAAATGTGTTAAAACAATTTTGTACGTGTTCTTATACAATCTGTACCTATTTGAAGGTGATTGGAACAGAAGCCCGGGCAATATACAATGAAGGAGAAGCAATTGGAATGACATTTTGGTCCCCAAACATAAATATTTTTAGGGACCCCAGGTGGGGTAGAGGCCAAGAGACCCCTGGAGAAGACCCTTTAGTTACTGGAAAATATGCAGTATCATTTGTTAGAGGAATTCAAGGAGATAGTTTTGCAGGTGGTGACCTTAAAGATGAACACCTTCAAGTTTCAGCATGTTGTAAGCATCTGACTGCATATGATTTGGATCATTGGAAGGGAATTAATCGTTTTACCTTCGATGCTATTGTAAGTCTCCAATACATCATCCACTTGCTCTACCATTCATTTACGGAACTTTTTTGAAAAATTGGCGTCGTTATTTTCTATATGATCACCATGAAAATTACAATGATCCAAATATGTATTCAGTGAAGAGATTTTTTGATTTGGCTAAATTCTCAGTTCAAGAATCCTGAATTTTTCGTTATCATGGATTGGAGTGGTTTTAGAGCATGTTTGTTTGTGCTTATTAGTAGCTCAAAATTTACTTTTCTTAGAACTACGTCTCTGCATACATTCAAAAAGAGTAACGATTAAGTTAATTGTAAGCACAGCCACACATGCTCTTAGTCGGATACAAACTCATTTGTATTAACTTTTCTGTTTTCGGGTGAGTTGAATAGGTTACGAAGCAGGATATGGCGGATACATACCAGCCACCTTTCCAACAATGTGTTCAAGAAGGGCGCGCCAGTGGGATAATGTGCGCTTACAATCGTGTTAATGGGGTTCCGAATTGTGCTGATTACAATCTATTAACCAAAACTGCTCGTGGAGAATGGGGCTTCCAAGGGTAAAGTTAACAATTCGGAAAGTTTACATAGAAGAAATTTTGCCTTTAAGATATTGTCGATGTTTTTAACTCGATTTGAGAATGATCAGGTATATAACATCGGATTGTGATGCTGTCAAAATCATTTATGAGAATCAAACTTATGTAAAATCGCCAGAAGATGCTGTGGCTGATGTTCTTAAAGCCGGTATGATAAACCCCTTTAAATATATTAACATTGATTGATGCAGATTATTAACTTTTCTAACAATACTTTTAAAAAATGAAATATATAATTACAGGAATGGATGTGAATTGTGGAGACTATTTGGAGAACCACACAAAATCTGCACTTGAGAAGGGAAAAGTATCAGAATATGATATTGACAGAGCCCTTCACAACCTCTTTTCTGTTAGAATGAGATTAGGCCTCTTCAACGGCAATCCAAGAAAGCATCTTTATGGAAACCTAGGACGAAATCAAATTTGCATGCAGGCTCACCAGGATTTGGCGCTTGAAGTTGCTAGAAATGGGATCGTCCTTCTTAAGAACTCAGCCAGGCTCCTTCCTTTATTGAAGGACAAAACGAAGTCTCTTGCAGTAATAGGCCCCAATGCCAATGTTCCGAAAACACTTCGTGGAAATTATGCAGGACCCCCTTGCAAAGCCATTACTCCCCTAGCAGGACTCAAAGGTTATGTCAAGAAAATTAAGTTCCATGAGGGTTGCAAAACAACAAATTGCACTTCATTTACCACCAAAAAAGTTGTGAAAATTGCAAAATCTGTAGATTATGTGGTGTTGGTCATGGGACTTAATCAAGATCAAGAAAGCGAAGAACTTGATCGTGAAGAACTGGTGCTTCCCGGTAAGCAAAAGAATCTAATAACGAGCATAGCCAAGGTGGCTAAAAAGCCGGTCGTATTAGTGCTGCTTTGTGGAGGTCCGGTTGACATTTCTTTCGCCAAGAATGATCCAAAAATAGGAAGCATTTTGTGGGCTGGATATCCTGGAGAAGCAGGAGGCCAAGCAATTGCAGAGATTATATTTGGTGATCATAATCCAGGTGAAACTAATTGGCAACACACTGTCGTTCTTTTCAAGTTAAGAAAGAAAATTTAAATACATGCTTGCTATACAGTATTAAACCGTACTAAAATTACAATTAATTTTCCTTTTTTCTTTCTTAATGTTGTCGAGTACAAACTCTTATAATTCATACTTTTCCTGCAGGAGGGCGGTTGCCTATGACTTGGTATCCAAAAGATTTTATCAAAATACCAATGACAGATATGAGGCTGCGGCCTGATCCATCCTCAAGCTATCCAGGGCGAACTTACAGATTCTACAAGGGGAAAAGGGTATTCGAATTTGGTTACGGACTTAGTTACTCAAAGTATTCTTACAAGTTTGTTTCAGTGGGACAAAACAAACTTGACTTCAAGAAACTGTCAACTACTGACAATGTTGAAAACTCAGGTTACATTCCAGTTTCTGCTATAGATTCAGAATCATGTAACAAGGCAAAGTTTTCTGCCATTGTTGGAGTGAAAAATCAGGGAAAGATGGTAGGTAAGCACCCGGTTTTGCTGTTTTCTAGGAGAGAAGAGGCCAGTAATGGGAATCCAATGAAACAGTTGGTGGGATTTCAAACAGTGAGATTGAATCCGAAAGCAAAAGCTAATGTTGAATTTCAAGTGAATCCATGTGAGCATTTCAGCAGAGCCAACGAAGACGGATTGTTGGTGATCGAAGGAGGGACTCAATTCTTAGTTGTGGGAGATGAAGAATATTCTATTAGCATTAATGTTTGATAAAACTATCAAATCTTTTCTTTTTGGATTCATTGGTGGAATAAAAAGAATTTGCAAGAATTACATCTAATGAATACTTCTTTCGAGCAAGAGAATTTTCATAAATAGGTTCGAGATTATATTGAACTATACAAGTTTAACGAGCAATTTCCTAGAGCTAGTCTCCTCAATGAAAAGTATACACACAAACTTGTAATTCGGTGAAAAGAAAGTCAGAGCTCAAATGTTATAAAACACAATTTGGCAGAAAGATATATGACTCGGTGTATTTACACATACTGAGAATGTAATAAAAATGTTATCTTGATAAAGAAAAATTGCTTCATGGATCTCCTTTTGTGATTTTCATCGAAATGAATCTCTTTCTCTGCTAAATTTAAATTATTTTGAGATTTTCCCATACAATTTCTTCAATGCCAAGGACAAAAGAAAGTTCCATTTTTTCAGATTTCCAGTGTCTCTCTTACAGTAACCCACGTGTTAGCCGCATTCATTTACCTTTTTGGACCATTCTTGTAAAGCTAATGGCTTTATAACTATATCATTCTCTGTGTTTCTTTCTTTGAAGAGCACTAGCAGAAAATGGGAGAACTCCATAGCCACAGAATCATAATATTATTGTTGATAGAATTCTTGGTTTGTGCCGAATCAAACGGTCCGCCATACTCCTGTGATTCATCAAACCCATTAACCAAATCATTTCCGTTCTGTGACGCCAAACTCCCCATCAACAAGAGAGTTCAGGACCTTATTTCACGCCTAACGCTTGATGAAAAAATCCCACAGCTCGTTAACACTGCACCCGCCATTCCTCGGCTCAATATCTCCGCCTACCAGTGGTGGTCCGAAGCTTTGCACGGCGTTTCCAGGCATGGAAAAGGCATTAGGTTCAATGGGTCCATCGCCTCCGCCACCATGTTCCCTCAAGTCATTCTTACTGCTGCTTCATTTGATGCCTCTCTCTGGTATCGAATTGGTCAGGTTAGCCAATTGAGTTGAACATCCTTAATCTGTTTTACATGTTTGAATTTAAGATATGATTTATGGAGGAGGGATTATAGAAAGTGTTGAATTGATTCTTATAAGAAACTGTGGGATATACTAATTGAAAGACTGACATTTCTCTTTTTTGGGTTCTTATTTTTTCATTTGTTTTCTTTGACATTGCGTAGGCAATTGGAGAAGAGGCTAGAGGGGTTTATAATTCTGGACAAGCCATGGGAATGACATTTTGGGCACCGAATATAAACATATTCCGGGACCCAAGGTGGGGCCGTGGGCAAGAGACGCCCGGGGAAGATCCGTTGGTAGCAGGGGAATATGCAGTATCATATGTTAGGGGAATTCAAGGGGACAGTTTTGAAGGTGGACAACTTAAGGATGGTAGCCTTGAAGCCTCAGCTTGTTGTAAGCACTTCACTGCTCATGATCTCGACAACTGGAACGGTTTTGATCGTTATATGTTTGACGCAAACGTGAGTGTAACAAACTTCACCAATTTTGTTGATTGTTGATGTCATTTAGCAGGCAAGAGATTTGGACAGTGTTTCTGTCTATGTAGATTTTGTAATGGTAATATGCAAAAAACCGGTTTCTGATATTCTTTTTTCGTGGGGATTCACTCAGGTCACCAAACAAGATTTGGCAGATACATATCAACCGCCATTCGAGAGCTGTGTGCAAAAAGGGCAAGCCAGTGGCATAATGTGTGCTTATAATCGTGTCAATGGAGTTCCAAACTGTGCTGATTATGACCTCTTGACAACAACGGCCCGTGGACAATGGGGCTTTAATGGGTAAGTGTGAATAAATTTTATATGATCAGAGTTGGGATTTGGACTAGTTTTATACTTCTATTAACTTGTTATTCGTTTGTCATTATTTTTAAGGTACATTGCATCAGACTGTGATGCAGTTGCCATTATTCATGACATTCAAGGGTATGCTAAATTGCCAGAGGATGCAGTTGCAGATGTTCTTAAAGCTGGTAAGTAGCCCTAGTTGTTTACCTTGGAAATGAGGAAATCATTTTCTTGGGCACAACCCATTAATGAATTGCTTGGACGGAACCCGTCAGTGGGGATTCTAATGCTACAAAATCTGAAAGTTACTGATCCAAATGCCAAAAAAGTTTGAACGAAGACCCAAGTGCTCTTTCGGGTATAGAACATGGAATGCAGGTTACCATTTCCCATTGCAAAGGCTTGTTCTGTGAGGTGGTTTATAAAATAGTGACGATATTGAAGTAAAAGAAGCTAAAGTCTTTTTTTATTGTATAGTCTAATCATGTCCAATACTATGTACCAAATATGTCATGAAGGCATATGTGATACAGGACCATTAAATCCACCTACCCACTTGAACAAGGGTAGGTGAAAATCCTGCTGAACTTGGTCCATTTCACACTTTTTTGGAAAGGAAAGCACTCTTTGCGCATGCGTTTATTTGGTTCCATACTGTCCTTATCTTTTCCTCATGATATTCAACAAAATTGTGTAATTACTGTAATCCTTTTATGATTAGTTAATTGTGTATGATGTATGTTTCGTTGACTATGAAGTATTCTTACGTGTCAAAACGTATGGAAAAACAATTATTCGATCTTTTCTAATAGAATTTACTTGGATTCAAGCTTAATTGAGTTAAATGGAATTTTTCTGTACAAATAAACTTTACAGGTATGGATGTGAACTGTGGTTCATACTTGATGAAATACACAAAATCAGCTGTTCAAAAGAAGAAAGTGCTAGAATCAGACATAGACAGAGCACTTAACAACCTTTTTTCGATGAGAATAAGATTAGGACTTTTCAATGGAGATCCAAAGAAACAGGAATTTGGAAACATAAGTCCAGATCATGTCTGCAGCCAAAAGCATCAGGACCTAGCCCTCGAAGCTGCCAAAAACAGTGTTGTCCTTCTGAAGAACTCGGCCAATCTCCTACCATTTTCCAAGATTAATGCCACATCCCTCACAGTAATAGGCCCCAATGCCAATACTTCACAAACATTTCTCGGCAACTATGAAGGTTTTCCTTGTAAAAACATCACGGTGCTTCAAGCACTACAGAAATATGTCAACCTCACGACATATCATGAGGGCTGCAGTTTTGTGAACTGTACTGATGCTGAAATTGATGAAGCAGTACATTTAGCGAAAGAGGCAGATTATGCTGTGTTAGTTATGGGATTGGATCAGACTCAAGAGAGGGAGAAACATGATCGAACGGATTTGGAGCTTCCTGGAAATCATGAGAATCTCATCACAAGCGTTGCACAAGCAGCAAAAGGTCCAGTTATATTGGTGTTGCTGTGTGGAGGGCCAGTAGATATTTCTTTTGCCAAAGACAATCCAAAAATTGGAAGCATTTTGTGGGCTGGTTATCCTGGGGAAGCTGGTGGAACTGCACTGGCTGAAATTATATACGGTGACCATAATCCAGGTAGACTTCAATTGCAGTATCTTAAAATAATAACTTCTCCTTGACATGATGACAAGATAAATTTTTAAGCTACGAGCTTCTATCGCCAAGTAAAAGTTGAAAATGGAGCTAGTTTGGCTAAAGGTTAAACTAGCTTTCTGCAAAAGTAAGTTTTGTTAGTAAAAAGCAACTTCTAATAACTTAAAAGAAGCTTAAAAGCGAGTATAGCAAGACATCGACCCTGCAAAGCTGACTGCCTTTGATGCTTGTAATGGCATTTGGATGATGATTAACTTGTGATAAATTTGAGACATTCTCTGCATTAAGAGTTATATGTAACTTTTGATGTTCACCTATATTTGTATTCTGGATTCTTGTTATGGAAAATTTGGTTTGAAGTATAGCCAAACATGTTGGGTAATAGTTTACTTCATGCTAAATGCAGGGGGGCGATTACCGGTAACTTGGTACCCGAAGGATTTTATCAAAGTACCGATGACAGACATGAGGATGCGTCCTGATCCATCCACGGGCTATCCTGGCCGTACCTATAGGTTCTACAATGGCCCAAAAGTTTTTGAATTCGGCTTTGGCCTCAGTTATACTAAGTATTCTTATTGCTTTGTCTCTGTTAGCCGAAACAAGCTCTTCCTAGATAGGTTATTGCCTAAAAATGCAGTTCAAAACTTGGGTCAAGTTCGTTTTCAATCAGTTTCTGAATTAGAAACAAAGTTATGTCACAACATGAAGCTTTCTGTTTTTGTAAGAGTTGATAATCATGGTGAAATAGACGGCAAACATCCCGTGTTATTGTTCATAAAGTGGGACGGACTCAGAAATGGAAATCCGAGGAAGAATTTGATCGGCTTCAAGAGTGTGAGTTTGAGTGCAGGAAAGAGTGCAGAAATTGAGTTTGTTCTTAATCCATGTAAGCATTTTAGTACTGCTGATGAAAATGGTCTGATGGTTATTCAAGAAGGTACACATTACCTTCTCGTGGGAGATAAGGAATATCCAATTAATTTAGTAGTATGATGTCAAAACCAATGGAAGTTCTCTGCTCCATTTCCTTTTCTTTGCAATTCAAAGTTTCTATCTACACTTTTACCAGCCAGGCCAACATGTACTTGGTTGCATTTTGATGTAGAAACCATCCGATTTGAAATAAATGCCAGAGTTTACCAAGTAGGGACTACAATTTGTTCTGCCAACCCTAACTCCCGTGTGCCCCAACCCGTTAGGTGTGGGGATGCCTCGCTAAATTGGGGCAGCATGGTGGTACACAGTACTAAAATTTACTTTTAACAATCTGCAGCATTATTTTGTAACAATGCTAGTGTTGAAAACGAAATAATGAATATCTAACCAAATTGTCCGGTCGACTCTCTTATATCCTCTTTCTTTAAAAAAACGCGTTGAAGAAGAAATTGAGAAGAATATATCTGTAACACGTGGCAGATTTAGAGGTGAACATATTTATGGTAAATATATCTCGATAAAATCGAATTTGACCGAGTAACGTCTACAATTAAATGTATTCATCCACGTGTAACCATTTCCATATTTTGGGGGTGTTAGTAAGCAAGAAAAGAGGTATATTGGTGTACCACCTATGACCTACCTACCACAACATGATTCTTCAGGCACTTCTCTATTTTTTTATTTTTTATTATTTCTTATTTTCCATTTCTTTTGTGTGTTCAAACAAACTTTTCAGAGACTTTATCATTATATCGAAATAACTAAATTATTTTCTCCAACCTCATCATAAAAATGACATTGAATTTGTAACCTGGAGTATTTGGACATTGTCACAGCACAAGCAACCAACTATGAACAATACCTTATAAATTTATTTTTCACGGTTGATTTTCCTTTTATTTGATCAGTTATTCAAGATCTCACGATTTTTATAAAATTGAAAAATTTATTTTAATTACCAATTAATGATAATCTGATTGGTAATTTCATATTCATTGATTCCGAACTACATGTAATTAGAGTTAGTTAATAATAACATAGAGATAAACAACCTCAACGATTAGTCTTGAATGTCAAGACCACTTGTGTCTAGTGACATTGGTGATAATTTTTTCATACAGAATGTGGAGGTTCGATCCTTTACTCCCCCAATCCGAATGTAGTTTAAAAAAAAGTGTTAGTCTCCAGCAAATTAATCCATTGATCGTTATGATGACTAAGTAATTAATATAATTAATAACGTTATAAGGAATTTTTGTGTATTTTTTTAATAAAAGATTATAAACACCTTACAATTTTTTTTTCTTTTGTAATTTAAAGTTATATACATCCAAATATTTTTTTCAATATATTCGCTTATAGAACATGGTATCAAATCTCGTTGTGACACGATTATGGACTCAAAAATTTATTTCTTTCATGAAATAATGGCTTGAAATTGAAATTGACCAATAATTGGATTCGAAAAGACTGACCTTATTGCATTTTGGATTAATATATATGTACCGAATGGCAGTACCAAATGGGTTACCCCCTCTCACAATGCGCGCGGGTCCCATGTGTATTTAAAAATTTCGGCTTGTGGTCCCCACCTCTTAATGTGAGTGTGGTGTAAAAGGGTCGGTATAAAAATTCGATACATGTATCATAACCCTTGCATTTTTAAGCTGCTTGACTAAAATTGGGAATTTCATTTGGAAGAAAAAATAAAAAAAACTAGGTTTTGAAAAGTCGGACCACATTTAATTCTTGCGACACACCTTACGTCCCAAGCCCAACTAATTCTTATGGGTTGGGGGGCTTTATTAAGGTAGCCTAACTATGCAACACCCAACTAACATCCTACACAATTATCATCAGATCATTAAACTTGCATTCATATTTGGTTAAGCTTAGAAAATCTACTTATAGTAAATGAGTAAATTTAAATATAAGTCTTTTCTATTAATTCAAACATATCGATAAGATGTTAACTTAAAAGTAACTTTCACTTCTTTTTAAACTCGACTAAATGTTATATTCATAGCATACATGCACAAAATAGTACAAGTTTGGCGAGTCAGGTGAACAATAAAAACAACAAATATAGCAAAATTTGGCCATGTGTGTTTATTTTTTTAGTGGGGGGGGGGGTTATTTTTCTTTCTATTTTTTTTTCTATGTTTGGTTTGGGGGTTTTAATCAGTGTTCTAAAAAACGTAAAGTGTGGTTAAATATGGAGGCAAAATTTCAACCTTTAGAACTTAAGCGAGCCTAGGCAAGGCTTATGCATAATTTTTTTTTTCTTATTTTTAATATTATTTTAATTTTTAATCATTTTAAAAATTATTTAATAATTAAAATAATACATATCAAACATCTAAAATTATAAAATACTATATTTAGTTAATAATTCATACTATTAGTCAATTATACAATTTTCAGGTTTTTAAAATGCAAAAATTGGAATATTTTTCATTATTTCAAAATTCAACTAAACAAGTCGTACTTAATATATTTATAGGAACTTCATACATACTTTTGAAATTTGCAACAAAATAAAGAGTTTCAAGATTATAATTACATAATGTAGATAGCAACATTGTTTAAATCAATCCTGAAGGGCAGCTCAATTGGTCAGGCCTTAGGTTTGCTCTCCAATGGTCACTAATTCGAGTTCCCTCAAGGTCGCTGAGGTGAATACCCGATTGTAAACTTCAGGGCCTCGTGGAATTAGTCGATGTGCGCGAAAGTTAGCTCGGACATCTACGGTTATCAAAAAAAAAAAAAGCAACATAGTTTAAATCTTATTTAATTACTTAGATAAAGTTATTTTATTTTTTCATAGATAAAATCTTTTAAAAACTTAAAATTAAAGTCAAATGACAAGTTTTTTTTTTAAAAAGATAAAGTCAAATAAAAGAATTTTTTTAAAAAAGGAAAATAATAATAATAATAATAAAACATGCTCAAGGAAGATGAAAGAAATGAAGAAAAAAATTTCAACCGTTTAGAAATTGGTAAAAAAAGCTTCTAAGCACGAAGCGAGACTTTTTGTCTGAATTTCGAGCCTAAATGAGCTTTTTAGAACACTTATTTTAATACATGATATATGCAAGAATATTTTTTTTAAGTGTGGCATAAAAGTCTTGCTCCCGCTCAAATTGCCTTACTTTTTTGTCAATGATACATCCTCGAATTCCTCAAATAAGTAGGCATTCATATCTAAATGGTGATAAATAATCAAACTCAAACCTTGATATCAAAGAGCCCATGTGTATACCAAAATGCTTTTCACCTCAACAAGTTCTACCTTCGAGGGACCCAAATCTCTGATAATCATGAGTTTATGTGTCAGTGAAGGTTCACCTTTAATTTTTCAAAAGTTGGAATGTGTTGGACAATTAAATGCGAGCTCTCATCATCACTTAGGATGAGCCACTTCGGTTATTCAAAGGATAATCCTAGGCAGTCCATGTGATCTCCAAATATCCAACCTTGATTCCTAGATATAGTCCCTTGCAATCGTGTCTAATCGAATCCAATAATATAGCTTTATGAACGAACATGACTGCACTCTTCTCGATTCGGGGAAGAGAGCAGTCCTGTATGAACGAAACATTATTGATTTTAAATATTTATAAATTTTTACACTTGCATTCTTGTTGAAAACTTGAAAAACATATAAGAAATTCTAATAGATTTTAAAGGAATGTGCTATTTTATTTTTTTATTTAGAATAATTAAAAATAATACTAAAAATAGAAAATGCTTTATTATGTCTAGGTTTGTCAGCTTGATCCTTAACCTCCACACCTTATGTCTTCTACAACCTTGATCTTTAATACATGATACCTACAATAATACAGGAGATCACTAATAGTGCATGAATAGGGGCAGATTTCACTTGAAAATCGATGCTATAATTTTCGTCACCATCATTAACATTGTTTAAGAAAAATGAACACGAGCCTGCTAAAAGCACGAGATCCAATAGCTTAAGGAACAACTGAAACACATATGTAGAAAAAAGTTTCTCAAGACCAATATACGTATGTTATATATAGGAAACCAATTCAACACCTAACAATGTAAAGTACTCAGGCTCCGATGTTACATGCTTTCTTGGCTTCAACCCCTCACGGTAGCGCACGTGCCAGGATACAATAATTACCATCACACTCGTAGCAAGACTTCAAATTTCATATTGTTTATCCAAGAGGTCTTAGAAGAGAAGTTACTAAACAAGTTCAAGTTCAAGTTCAATATGCTTTTAATCGTCCCATAAGATGGAATGTCCTACCTATTGGTCCACGTGCAGACGTTACAAGCCACGATGAGGGTTCATACACTTAAGACCCCATAATGCGTCGCCTCTTTTTTCAAACATCAAATTAGTCGCAAAGGAATAGTGTCCACAACAAGACTTGTTCATTGTTAAACAATCCACAAATTTTCTATCATAACCTACTCGTAAAATAATATATTTAGTGAAATATACTTATGAACAACGAAATATATATTCGTTAGTTATTGTGCTTTAATTTGACTTTTAAAAATACTGTAATAGAAAAAATAATATAAATAGTCGAGAATTATTTACTTTTATTTTTTCCACAAAATAAGCCATCATCAAAATCATGAAATACCTAGTGCGATTTTAATCCAAGNATGAACAACGAAATATATATTCGTTAGTTATTGTGCTTTAATTTGACTTTTAAAAATACTGTAATAGAAAAAATAATATAAATAGTCGAGAATTATTTACTTTTATTTTTTCCACAAAATAAGCCATCATCAAAATCATGAAATACCTAGTGCGATTTTAATCCAAGGTGGGTGGTCACTTTTTACTAACAGTGTTTTACACATTCATGGAATCCAACACGGTCAAACCAATCACAGCAGATTTGCATTATCTGAACTAAATTAAATTCCAAATATGCCCTTCACACTAATCCCTAGCTCTCTCTCCATTCACATGTCCACTTTGCAAGCCAAAGGGCATATTAATCATAGCCTTTATTCTAAAAAGCGCGTCTAGACACGAAGCGGGATGAAAATATCTCGCTTTGAGGTTAAGCGGTAATTAAGCGATCAACGAACCACGTTGACCGCTTAATGTGCAACTAAGTGTGACTAAGTACCTTTAGGCGTGGCTAAGCACGGTTAGGCGTGCTAGGCACGCTTTCCTCTTGGAGACTCAATTTTTCCCGTCTAGGCACGTACATGATTCATTTCTTTTGGCCA
>CAIGRO010069133.1:0-12293 GCA_903798355.1 Fraxinus baroniana
AGATTACTAGATATAAATTAAGATTATTTGATAATAATAATAATATATATGTAATAGAAAATTATAAATTGACAAAAATACACACAAATAACAAAACTATTGAATTTTACATATTTGGATGAATTTTTTTTAAAAAAAAAGCATTATTTTTATATATTTTTTCGCCGGTCCGGTTTGGTTTTAAACCGCAATTAAAATTCTCAAACCTAAACCAAATCGTTTTTGACTGGTTTTGTTTGGTTCAAAACCATTTCGTTGACGGGTCCACGTGGCACCAAACCGACGGTTTCTAAAATGCGGTTTTGGTTCGGTTTTCCGGTTTGGCGGTTTTTGCTTACAGCCCTAGTACTATATCGTAAAATAAAATCGTAATATAATCAAGATACCTCAATTCCGCATTATTCATTCTCCTTGTACTTGTGTTAGAACATCAATACTCCCTTGTCTCTTTGTTTTGCCAACTGTTCCTCCTAAATGCCCTATTTGTTTCACTCTAGGAAGCATGGGTCCTCCTATGGTGACATGCCAGAGACTTGTATGTAACACCGACAAATAGTATAAACTCCGAGGCTCATATCATACCCACATTATTTCGCCATTTTATGTATTTTCTTGAATTTTCAGCATAACGGATACTTTCCCAACACGCCTCACACAGTGGATATATTCTCCACATTTGAGAATAAGAAAACAATCATAGACATGGTGAGTCTGGTTTCATTATTCTCCTTCTGTTGGAGAAGATTCACCCACGAGTCTTGCGTCGTATATTCATCCAGGTCTTGCCAATACAAACTTTTAATTGTAACGAGAAGATACAAACTCACATTACAATAAAGTTTATTGTTTTCTCTTCTTATGAAATGATTTCTACTTCATTTATATCATCACTTCTTGTATCATGGCCATTTTTTATGATATCCACAATATAATATTGTTCATCTTTTCTCTGATATGTATGCCATAGTATTTACTACTGGTGTGTAAAATGTTGACCCATGTAATTTAAGAATTAGAATTGTCCCTTCATAGCCTGCTAAAACTTCTCCAAAGCTATGACAACGAAAGCGATTGTTGTAAAAGTTGAATGCTTATTCATCCTAGTTGCACCAACCAACCCAAAGCTAGGAAGTAAAGTACTTTCTTGAGAAGTAAACAAAGCTTTACCAGTGATGGATATCGCTGTTTCACGTGGAGTAAGTTAACCCCAATGGTGTTCAAGCACCGAATGTTGAATGAAACTCTGCATTTATTCAACTTTGTACCTTTTGTACAAATTGATTGAAAGATATTTTTGCATCGCCAGCTCTTGTCATCACTTTTGCGATGTCAAACAAATTTGCTGAGCAATCAAAAGTTGCCTTGTATCTGTGGGCATTATTTGTGGATCTTGATATCAATGTCAAAAATAGGCAGATTATCATAATCTACACCTCAATCAACATCAATTGAAGAAGAAAAATTTATCTTTGCGATCGGAGTCCTCCATCTTTGAATCCACAACCACTACTCCCTCACGCTACCATTATAGAGAATCAGTCCTTTCATCAACACCTCCATTTGTCGATGCAGGTATTTCATCTGTACTAACTGTGTCATCCGGAAGACTTGTGAATGTAGTTATTCTAACATCTCATCGCATCGCATGATTTCCATTAGCATGGTGTCATGAACTTCATGACATACGTGAGCTCTATATACCATAAACAATGTAATGGAATTATGCGCAATAGAATAATCACTCCCAAGACCCTCTTTGAATCGCTAGAATATTAAGGCTCTGGATGCCAAATATTCATAGATTCGGTAGGAATACCGCAATAATTGAAAGAATTGATAAACTATCAAACTTTTATTCATAAACAAACTAGTAAAAAATGAAAACATATAAAGGATATAAGTCGTAAAAACCAAAGTAGTAAAACGCAATACCTACAAAGGACAAGTGAGTAACTTAAAGTGCTAAAAATATCAATAAAGATAAAACTAAGAGAGCAAAAAATTATTGAAAGTCAAGCTTCATCACCTTCAAATCAAAATTAATTAAATAGATGGACATGACTCCATAATGAAACCCAAAATGTGCACTTATTTCAAACTTCCCATTTGCACCCAAATGAGAGACTACCAAGCCCAACGTAGTTTACTCATGTCCTAAAGATGTCTACTTCTCCAAGGAAATATTACAGCCAACTCTGATGTTTTATAATTAAATTTATAAATCAAGGTTGTTTCTTAGGCTTGTTTCTAGGTTGTAAAGACAAGTTATACGGTAGCTGAAAACTTTATATTCATTAGGTCTAAAGTCTTCTTTCAAGTTTAAAGAAGGAACAAATAAAGTAAGAAGCTTCCTACTTTCAAAAGGAACACAAAATAAACCAGTAAAATGGATACATTTTAATAAAATCTATATAGGATTTCAACGATGTTCACTGACATAATAAATTTGGTGCAGTGATAAATTTTGAGAAGGTGTTTACATCTAAATTATGATTGAGACTGCTACAAGAAGTATAACGTTCATGGTAATATGGTTGTAGTTTCTATTTTATCTACTTGAAAGCAGGCCGAAAATGTATTGATGCATTCGTCCAATTTAGCCAGCTGTTCCTAATTTGCTTATTTCTTGCTAGTTTTGGCAGAGGGAAGTAGCAAGCTTGAGGAGACAACTACAGTACTTACAAGAAAGCCACAGGTTAGTTCATTATCCATTAAATATATAGCAAATCCAACTAACACCACATTGATCTTTCATGTCCAAGCAATGAAAGAAGAAGGTTATGATCCCATTAAAACTTGGGTTAGAGGCATAACACAGAACACAGACAAAGTAAATATTGTACAAGTGATATCAGAGTAAATTGCAAATACAACACTAGCTCTTTATTTACTTCAATAAACTGCAAATTATCGCATAGATTTTTAACGAACCTATCCCCCCTACATAGAAAATGGCGCCGTGAATATCTAAGGAGAAAATGATCAGTTGGTCAAAGGAAAAAAAATGCACTTAGGTCGAGTCAATTAAAGAGAGTACCAAGCTGGGTAATAAAAACTGTGCAGGGGTTCTCACGTGTTGGATAGACCTACCAAGACATGAGTTCTTGAGCGTGTGCTAAACACGATATCACAATTTTTTCTCAGAAACAAAAAATGAACAATGTAGCTTGCAATCTTGTTATGGATGTGCAATTATGTCATATGTTAGTACATTCCACTGTGAAATTTAGAATGAAAAATATGATGCAAACAACTGCAATAGATTCATTTTTTGAAAGAAAAAAATGAGCCTTATTTTTTTCATAATAAATTTTGTAGAAAGTGATATTTTGGAGAATGTGTTGTTAAACAGTAGGAAAATATTTTGGATTTACATGCAAATATTTTTTGTTGGGATAATGTGTGCTTGAAAATAAATTTGTGAAAAAATGAGTTTTAGAAAACAGAACTCAAACAAAGGCATGCAATAAGCTTGTCTGTGTCTTTTCAAAATTAGAAAGTTGCATTCATCTAAATTAGTCAGCCTATACAAAAAAGGAATTTTCCGATAGTATTAGAAAAAAAATATTTCAGAATATCTTCACCGTTCTTGATTAAGAACAGCGAAAAATGCAGTAAAAATGATAGGAGATACATCCTCAGGCTTGCACATAATGCAATCCAAGAGATACACTGTATGCCTCTTTTTTATGATACATGTAGGCAGCTTTTGGGAGGAGAACTTTCTGGATTGAGCATCATAGACCTACAAAACCTGGAAAATCAACTGGAAATGAGTTTGAAAGGCATCCGCATGAAAAAGGTTAGTATCCCTTAAGTTTTTCTGTCCAAGAGAGTCACTATTTATTTTTGTCTACAGCTGCCATTATCGAGTAAATTTAAGTTCTGAGAATTTCTTGTTTCTCACAGGAACAAATCATGACTGATGAAATGAAAGAGTTAAACCAAAAGGTGCACTTCCAAAATCATTTAGATTTTCACTTTTTTTTATTAGATGCAATCATAAATTTAATGAATGTTTATTGATTTCTTTACAGGGGAGTCTCATTCATCAAGAGAACATAGAACTGCGTAAGAAGGTAGACCTTGTTCATCAAGAAAATGCAGAATTGCGAAGAAAGGTACACCAACCATTACAGTGAAAAGTACTGTAGTTCAGGCCTGGTAGCCGAACATTTTTTCCAGCTGAGCTTAACACAAGTTTTGATCCAGGTTCATGGCTCACAGAATATTGATGAAGCAAACATGGTTTCCCACATAATCAACAATGGAATCAACAATGAATATGATTTGCGCGGCCTCATCAATCTACAGCTAAGCCAACCTCAAACTCAGAAGAGTACACCAACAGTAATGATGAAGTTGGGGTAAATCCTCTCTCTAAAAGATCCTTGTTTGATATTTATAATAATAATAAATAATAATCATAACACTGAGTATTCCAACAGGCTTCAGCTGCATTAGAAAGGTAGCAGAAATATGTATAAAGCAACGAAGCCATCAGATTCATGTTTGATGCCATATAAGGAACCTATTAAGAGTTGATGGAAACATTCAGTGACAATAAGTTGTAAACATATGATGAAGAATAAAAACATGGGATGTGCGAGGTTAGTTCAAGACAAACTTTTGAGACAATTAGGGGTTGTTCTCTTCGTGTTTCAGTTTTGTGTTTTGAGTTTTGATTTCATTTTGTGTTTTGTGTTTTGAGTGTCTGTTTTGAAATTGCTAAAAATGCGTTCTTTTTGTCATTCTGAAAAACGGTTTCTCAAAACAGAATAATGGAAAACGCGTTTACTTTGAAATTTTGAGAATTTTTTTTTATAATATTTTATTCGAAAAATCTGATTATTCAATAAATTTTAATAATTTAATGTTTATATAGTATTAAATAACATATAAAATTTTAAGTTGGTGAATCTTAAAATATTTTTTTCTTGATATAAAAAACACAGCCTAAATTAAATTAGGCAAAACAGCTCAATCGATACAATTTGAAATGTGACAGCTTATCTCTGTGCCAAACGAACAAACAGTTCTTATCACTCGTTTAAACCATTCGTTTATCGTGTTGTTGGAATGCTAAAATTATCATTTTATCTCATTTAAAATTAATAAAAATGACCATGACACTAAATATAAAATTACGTAATCATGATAAAACAAAATCAAATTAAACAACCATGATAACACCGAGTATAAAATTAAGTGTTGTTGATTGATGAATTTAACACTCAAATAAACCAAAAGAAACAAGAAAAAAAATTCAAGAACTAAAACAAGGAGTTTTACTTTTCATTCATGGATTCAAAGAAAAATGACAACATATTACAATCTTAACTTTCTCTCCAACCCAATTTTTCTAAAAACTCATTCTAAGGCTAAGCTAAATACATGATAAAAGTTTTATGAAGTAAATTCTTATTGAACTAAGCAGCAGCTTTCTTAGGGGAATTGGTAGCCTTTGAGATGGGATGCTAGGATGCTCTATATGCAGCATCATCATACAAACTATGCAGTGTAAGTGAATCCAGTCCACCAGCCTGCAAAGCAAAATGTCCAGAAATGTAAGTTGTGAACTATAAAGTGCATATTCGGTATGCACTAACTAGTCCACCAGCCTGCAAAGCAAAATGTCCAGAAATGTAAGTTGTGGACTTTAAAGTGCATATTCGGTATGTACTATTAGATTTTACTCGACATAACAATCGACAACATTTTAGCTCCTTTTTCTTATTTAATATTGTTAGTTGTTGTCTAATCTACACTAGCCAAAACATGCCACAAGTGTTTATCATGCCCACCCACCATAGTGGCTCGTATAGGTATGAATATCCTTCAACCCCTGAGGTGAAAGGTACAAAAAAAAGAAATATTAAAGGCTTGATAAAAAGAGAACCTAATATATTACACAGACTCGGAGGAAACAACCTAAGGAATAACTAAGTATGGTTATATCCCACAACAGAAATAAGGAGAACATGTTTATAATCACAACAAAATTTACAAGCAATAGTGAAAGTTGTTGGATATTAGAGGGTATACATAAACTCCTAAGCATATAAATTCTACTCTTAACTTCTAGGTGCTTTATTTAATGAGAAATATAGCCTAAAGAATTTGAAGAGTAGGTGCTACATTAGATTTGGTAAAAGTCTTTGGTATATACCTTTGTCTTGTGAGGCAAAGAACATCATACCGTAATTAAAAGCTATTCAATGTAACCTTACTAGCTAATAGCTACTGCATTATAAACTGATAAATATAAAAGCCACTTGATGATACATTATGATGGACTCGCATGGTATCCAATTATCAAATTGACTTAAAGTGAGTAGATGTAATAATTTAACAGATGATGAAAGTGTAAATTGATTTCCTTTAACTTGGGGGAAAATTATCTATCAATTTGATCAATATCCAGAATTGATGCAAGTGGTCAAGGCAAGCTTGATACAAAAGCCACTGCAGACCCTGACTTGTATAACTGAGGAACGGATTAGGACATTGGGTTTTCAAACAAAAGTTTGAGTTCAATTATGAACATTTAAGAATCGTGTATGCCTCTATTAGACTAACAATTAGGTAATGAATAATGATAGAGTTCAGAATCATGGTGCTCAAAAAAAAAACTTTCTATACCACTCCACAAATCACTTCAGGAAAAAGACTAATGTAGCACTTCAAAAGACATGTACATACCGTAAGAGTGGAAGTTTACCATTTAGCATGTCTCGTTAAATAAAGGTAATAACTCCTTTTCAGACTAAACGCCTAACTTATCAATCAAACTATCTTTCTAAAGCAAATTCCCACCAGATTGCATTTTCCAAACAAATGCTCTAAACACATTAATAGATACAATCAACTTTTCTCAAATGCCACTAGAAAACCCAAGATCTCAACAACTAAACACAATCAAATAATAAGGGCAGCAGTTTCTTTTCACCCTACAACAAAATCCCTTTGTGTATTAAAATAAGATATCAAAAAACTAGGTAACCTCAATTATCTACATTTCCACAACTGAAATTAAAACGATTAAAATAGCCACAATAAATAGAATATGCAATTACCTGCCCTAATGCTAGAGGCGCCAGATTTCTTTAATCCTTTTTTCTTAACGATGAAACTGGCACCAATGAAGATGCTGGAAGACATTGCCAGCACCAACCCCTTTATGTTTTCAGATGACATCCCCTTGTACAAACCCGACGTCGCAGCAGCCACAACCACCTCCGACCCCTCCCAAATGAACCTCAAAATCCAAACTATCACAATTTCATTATATACCGCTTCAACAATTAAAAAAACTGGGTTAAAGAAATGGGTTTCTTCCCCTTCGCAGCTCCAACTCCTGGTTCAGTAAAATTACTAGCCTTGTGGGATCTTACGGTAGAAAAAGAAAATAATAAATCTCTTGAAATGGAAACTTTTTTCAGGTTTCAGATTTTATGCAGAAGATCTAATAGTTGCTTGCAGCGCAAAGGCTCAGCTGGGTTTTGGTTGATTGCTTCAGATCAGAAAAAAAAACAGTGAAGTGAAGGTAAATTTGGGGAGTTAATTAGTAAAAATTAGAAGTAGTACCAAAATAAGGACTCGTCTCCTACTGAGGGAAGAAGAGAACAACGTGCTATCTAAATTCGTACAAGTATCATATGATAGTATCAAAGGAAATCACTTGTCAAAAAAAGATCACAAATTAAAGATTCGCCGACCTGGAAGATACCATTTAACAGCATCTCGCCTTTTGCTAGCATTATTGTGTCGCCTCCCCACGCCCGCTCTTGCGCCCTTGCCGGCACTGGCGCTCTCCTCCGTCGCCGGTTGCAGGGTTTGAGTGGGTTGTAGGCATCGAGAAGAGAGAAGAGAGAAGGAAGAGCCGGATGGAAGAAAGGAGAAGGAAGAGAGGTTTTTCAGCGTTTCCCGTGTTTTCCAAATTTTGGGGGTTTTGTAAAGAAAACACCCAAAACGTCAAAAATGACGTTTTGTGTTTTCAATACAATTTTTTTTTTGTTTTCAAAAACGCGTTTTCGAAAATAGGAAAGAGAACACATTTTCACTGTTTTGAAAAACTGAAAATAGAAAACGACTCGAAAACGATAAAGAGAACAGAGCCTTAATATTTGTGATTCTGGTACTCTTAACTACAGTAGCTTGACTAATAAAGAACCATCAGTTGTCCAGACAGGCTGAAAATTACATTATACTCAGTTGGTAAAGAAGTTTGTTATTTTCTTCTCATGGCTGTTATTTGATTATCCTAACTCTACAATTGGTTAATTCACTTTACGGCAGTCTATGAACTTAAAGAAACCACAGATACAGCACCTCAAGACAACAGTTTCATTGAGGAAACAATAAATAGCTTAGTTAAATAGATGGCAATTGGCATACAGATTTTAACCGGAAAATGTCTTATACCATTAGCTTTTACATTACAGAATCATGCTGCATAACTCTGGGAAAAAAAAAAAAATTAGGCTAGCTTTTCAGCATGTCATCATGATGAAATACTCTGTGGAAATCATTTGAATTCCCCCAACTCAAACAATTGGTTAATTAATTTGCAGTGGTCTATGCATTTAAAGAATCCAAAGTTACAGCACCGTAAGACAGCATTTTCATTAAGGAAAGTGTTATAAACAGCCCTGTGTATAAAGATTACAATCAACAAAAGTTCTATAGCAGATGAGTTTTCAGGTTGACAATAACATGTTGCATCACCATGAAAAACAAGCTAGCACTTCAGCACGCATTCATGATGAAATACTTGCCTTGCGAATTTTAAACGGGCGAGAACAAATTAAGCCCTTGTCTGGGAGCCATTGTTAGGAGTAGAATTCATTTTCCTATCAAATCATGAGGCTCACCGTTTCTGCAAGGGAGTTAATTTTCGTATTTTGTTGCCGTTGTAAGTTCTCATTTTTGGCAAGTACTGTGCGCATTTTTTTTTTTAGATGAGGAGGCAGAATAGTTAAAGTGAAATGACAAAAATAAATTGTACATAAAATATGAAAAAAGAAGTGGTTTTTGAAAAAATTAATAAAGAAGTGGTTTTTGAAAGAGCAATGGTCTGATTTCTTCTACTTTTAGGACGAAAAAGTGGAAAATAAACAAGCGCTAAGTGATCTTTTCAACTGGTAAATTGCAAATACTTGTAGTATAGGGTGTGTATGAGCCACATTATTTTGGAAGAATGAATTTTGGAATAGTAGATTGATAGAGAATGTGTGGTTGAAAAAAAAAATGAAAAATTATTGATGTAATAGAAAATATTATTTTATTGAAAAATACATTGTTGAAAATGAGTAAATAAATCAAAAATAAATATAAAAATAAAAATTTTAATATATACCAAATATGTGCATAATGTTAAACTTTTCAGCTTACTTTTTCTTCAACAAAAAAAATATTTCTTTTTTCCCAAATATACTTTTGAAACTCTAGAAATACAACCGCCAACTCACGCGCTACCGTAGTTGTCACGACCACTTTCCAGGAGGCCATCCATTTGCTGAACACCAATACTTCTTGCTAAATTTTCTCTAAAATCAATTTTTTTTGGTCAATGGTTCTCTTGAAGATTTGTTATATAGCCCCTGTTTATATTTAAAATTTTAGTCAAAGTAAAAATTACTATCTTGATTGGTGATTTTGGTAAGAAAATAAATTTTAAAATAGTGATTTTTAGAGAATATGTAGTTAAAAAAGAATAAAAGTTTTAAATTTACATATAAAATTATTTTATGGAAGAATGTGATTGAAAACGAGTTTTTGAAAAAATAGGGGGCGAAATATATGCTTAGATTTTAATATAAGTCAAATTCAAAAATTAATTTAATCACATATTTTATGAGATTCACAACTTTTCAACTACACATTTCATTAACTTTTATCAAAATATTTTGATGTTCTTATTCATATCTAAACCAAATAGGTGCATAATCAGGTTTGATTTTCATTTTTTGAGAGATTACAATTTGTGGTTGTGTGCGGATTTAACAATTGTCATCGATGGTGGGGCAATGTTGGTGGTTGTTATGGTGGCTTAATGGTGTAGATAAATTGTTGTTGGTGGTAATTTATGATATTAGATGTGGTGGTTGATGGTGGAATCGGCAATGGTGGTTACAAGGAGTATCAATTTCGAGCGTGGTGGTGATTGATGGAATTGTTTTGGGCTAGCGATTTTTTAGTTGGGTGGTTTCAATAACTCAATCCTAAGATGTCATTGAAACTGTCTAGGAACGACATAGTTAAATTATTCAACTTTTTCTATTATCGTTATTTTTGTATCTCTGGGTGAACTAAGTCATAATACATCAACCTAGTGGTGAAAACAAGACAAGTCGAGTCGGCTTGCGAGCCCAAGCTCGAGGCTCGGTATCAGCTTGTCAAAAAAAGAAAAAAACTCGGGCTTTTGGGCTCGAGTCAAGCTCAGGCTAGGCTCGTTCCCAAAAAATGGGGCTTGGTCTAGGCTTTGGCTCAAACCTTTGTTGAACTAGGTCGACTTGCGCATTTTCAATTGTTTTACTTGAATGTATGAAAAATTAATTGTTAATTTACAAACTACAAAATTAATTTAAAAACTACAAAAGTAATTATGCAAGTTGTTGAATTTTACAAACTAAGTGATCATTAATTTACAAACTAAAAAAATTAATTATATTGGTTTAAAAAGGTGGGCCACACGAGCTCATATTCGACCTGTATTTGGGCTCATGCGGCTCACGCCCTGGCCATGGGTTGGGCCAAATATCATTTTTTTAAGGCTTGGCACGAGTTTTGGCTTGTACAAACAAGCTCCAAACTAGTTCAATTCAAACTTTTTCGAATCGAGCCACAAGTCGTCCAAGCCAACATGCTTGTTTATCACTACATCAACCTAAAATCCAAGACATATCATAGGAGAATAAGCCCATGTTTGACAATCATTATTTTTAAACTCTTTTTTTCTATACACTCGTTATCAACTACAAAATCACATAATAAAATTATGTGCGTAAATTCAAAACTTTCTGTACTTTTTAGCTACATATTCTCCTAGAAAATCACTATTCAAAACTCTATTTTCCCCAACTTTTCTCAAGAAAAGATGAAGCCTTAGCACACGTTTGGTATGTGTTTATAAACTGTTATGTTTATAAATAAATATAAATGGAAGATGAATTAGTGAATAACGCTTTGGCTCTTGGAAAATTTATAAATAAAAAGTAATTTAACTTTAAAAATACATATTTGTAGATGTACTTGTGAACACTTGCCTAATGCATCCTTTGACCGTCCAAAGAAAGAACACATGTTTAACAAAAAAGGGGTTTAGCCTTTGTTTATTAGAATTAAAATCGTATTTTTAATATATTTTCAAAAAAAGTCGATTAAATGAGTGATTGAAAAGTTGTGAATCACATTAAATATATGATTAAAATTAATTATTAACTTGATTTAAAATAAAATTTAAATTTAAATTCCTGTAAGGTCCCTGTTTAGTGGAGCTTAAAATCAAATTATAGAAATTAATATTTAACGAAATGTATGGTTGAAAAAGTTGTAAAACTCTAATATGTGATTGAAATTAATTATTGATTTTAACTTAAATTAAGCCCCCTTTTGGCGCACATTATTTCCTAAAGAATGCATGTTTTTGGTTGATGTGATGGGAAATATGTAGTTGAAAAAGAAGGAAAAGTTATTGATGTGATGGAAAATATTATTTTATTGGAGAATGCGTGGTTGAAAATGAATAGAAGAATGAGAATGAAAAAAAGATAGTGGCCCAAACAGGGCTAAGTAGTAGAAATTTTTTTGATTGATGTAATGAGAAATATGTGGTTGAAAAAAAAGGAAAAGTTATTTATATGATAGAAAATATTATTTTATTGAAAAATATATGGTTGAAAATGAGTAGAAAAATGAGAATGAAAAAAAGAATGTGACCCAAACAGGAGCTAAATCTTTACTCTATTATAAGAGGGAATACCAAAATTACTGTTCATTTATGCACACGCGTTTTCACACTGAAAATTTCAAATTACCTGGTTTTAGTACAGTAACCGACATCTTCTTCTTTTATCTTCTACCTCTCAAAATATCTATCCACAATACAAATTCCAGTCCACCATCGTCCCTCCTCCAAAAACTCTCCGTCTGCCCCCACCACCACTACCATCGGAATGCGAATTCCAGTCCCACCACCATCCCTACTCCAGTGGGTGATTTGTAATTCGAGCGAGAGAAAAAAAGAAGGAATTTGAAATCACCTGGGCATTTATTAGAGAGAAACAGAATTC
>CAIGRO010069162.1:0-17654 GCA_903798355.1 Fraxinus baroniana
CTTTTATTTTCTTCAATTTCGATTCTTTTTCGCCCATTTTCGCACACTTTTCATTCCATCCATCAATATAATCCTACAAACACAAATTATATCGAATTAAGCCATATTTCAACATATCTATCGACAATAGTCCATATTTTGTGGCATAAATAAGTGCGCAAAACATACTTATCAGGCATGATGTAATATATAGTCTACTATTAACATAGTAAGAAAAACATTGTAAAATTAGAATATTATTATTGATGTTGCTATTAGTCGTTTAAAAGCACTTATTTCTTTTTTTACGAAATCAATGGAGAAACTCAATTTGAAGTTGACATGATTATTCCTGCTCAAATGAAATTAAACTTACAATTCATAAAAAAATGTATTATTCATAGAAAGATGTAATCTGACTTAAAATGTCCATGATGAAATATCGCATTGCCCTTGTTTGGTCCCTATTATTTTTAAAATACATTTTTCTGTCTCTGATTTTTAACTACACGTTTCTCAATAAAATAATATTACACGTAACTCCATTTTATTTTTATTTTTTAACCACATAGGTCTCAACAAGCTCCAAATTGAAGAATTCTTATTGTAATACGTGGCTCATATTATATATATAGTTCATCAAGCTATTTCTTATTTAAATGTAGGTTTGAACAAAAAAAATGTGTAGATACTTTGGATTTCTAATTAGTTTTAAAAATTACACTCTTCAAATATGATTATTTGAAGGGTTGCGAGCACGATATGGATTATGATATTGATGTTAGAAGTTATTTTGCTAGATGGTTACCAAAAGAGATGAAAAAGGCAATCGAGGTGTTAGATTATTTAAAGATGATTGATTATTGTTTTGCAAATACGGGGATCACTTATAGAATACGATTGATTATATCAGGTACAATTGCCTCTTTAGAGAAAAGTATCTCAAAGATGAAATTGATAATTTTTTACTTTTGATCAACAATATCACGAGAGAGACACATTGGTGATTGTGTCTATTGAAAAACGAGTCCTAGAATATATTGATTATAATAGTTTAGTTGTTAATTTTCATATCAAAATGTTATAAGAACATATTTAAAGTGAACTTACGTGAGTTTCAAATTATAATTATTGGAGCTTTTAATGTTCTTCTTTAGCACAAAAAATTATCTATTATCATCATATGTAATTTTATTTTTCATTATTTATTGATGACCCCATATAAAGTTTAGCCTAAGGCCACGAAAATCTCAGGACCAACCTTGTTTATTATATTTGAATTATAAGTAGATATAAACGAGTGATCGATAAATAAGTAGTATTTGTTGATCCTTCAAAATGCATTGAAAAAATTGATTTGAGCGTTTATAAAGAGTTTATTAATATGAGCCCGACATAAGCTAAATATTTAGAATCTAACTTGTATATTTTTTTTTTTTTTCCTTCAAGTTTTTAACGTTGGGGCTTTTTGTAAAAGGGTGTGAGTTATTTAATCGAATAGAAGAAAAAATAAATCTAAACTTACGGTGAAATACTAAAATCTTAAAAAGGGCTAAAATGATTCATATTTCCATATGGACTACATTTTTCTCCCTTGTGAAGAAAACTTGTCTCAAAATTTTTATAGATTTGGATTCGTCTATGTTGGGCCTACAATATAATACAAGTCACGTTATTATCAAGGTCAGTTGTTGGATCCGCTTCATATAGTCATGAACATATGCGGCTTTCAGTTGAACTTCACAATTCTAACATCTCCTTTGTTGCTTACTCAAAGGAATGAACTCATCCGATTTAGGATGGCCATGTGATGAGCCTTGTAGTTCTTGTTCTCATTAGAAAATTAGCATCAAAATCCCTTCGAGGGTGACCGAGTTGGTGGAGCACATGCACACGGAGACTGAAGGTAATAAATTTGAATCCTCTGTTAACACTTTTTCGGTCGAACCCGTCTTACCAGGCTTGCTTAGTAGGGTTTACCTCTCCTATGTAGTTTGCGGTCTATTGCATATGAAGTGTGATTTACCTAGTGCATACTCGCAGTGGTTGGGGGGCTCCGTTGGAGGGTAACGGCTGCGGGTTCCTACGTTAAAAAAGAAAAAGAAAAAGAAAAAAAACAATTAGCATTAGATACTTGTTGGATTCATACAAAAATATTGAGAATTTAGTCATATTTGAAAACATTCAATTGTTCATTCCATAAAGTCCCATTTTCAAAAGACTCGAGTAGTTTTGTTTATACAATGTAATGGGATCTTATTGTGAAAGAGAATTCCAAAATATCATATTAAAAACCCTAATCTTAAAATAGTAATTGAAATACCACCATAAGCAAAATCATTGATTAAAGGGTAAAAAAAATAATCTAAAATTACCATAAAATACTAAAATCTCAAAAACTACTAAATGATTCGCATATTTATTCCACATGTGGGCTACATCAAGAATTGTACAATAATTATGAGCTACACGTACGAGTCTTCATGAAGGCCTGCGGGCTGCGGTGTCTTCAAATTCTCATCAACGATAGTAGTCATCGTGCATGGAATGATCCTTATGCTCTCTAGACCTTCTAAACTTTCTCATAGCAACATTCCTGAAATATATGGCATTTTGAGCTTGTGAGCAGGACCTTTGCATTCTAATCCCACTATGACTATTTCTTGATTCCATCATTTCTTTGAGGGGCTGCCTTTTCTTAACTCCTGGTTCAGGCCTTTGTTTTGGAGCACTTTGAGACCTCAGCTTAGCCTTGAATGATTGTGTGTTCACCATATAATTTGGATTATTTGCATTCCTATAGTAGCCTTCTAAACGGGCACTCTTTGCTGGTGTGACAGGCACATTGCATCCACAGGAACTTGTAAATCTTGGAGTGCTATAAGCAGTGGAGAAACGGCATTCATCACCGGTTAGGCCCCATTCGTAGTCCTGGAAATTCTGGGAATTGGGTATCATTATACGTGCCCGAATCCCAGTCGGGAGTGGAGAGGATGATGCTTGGCCAAACGAGTCATTTCCAGCATCTGAAATCCATGAGTTTGTTCTTCTGGATCTTGATTTGGGCCTGCCTGTATCAACCTCCACAATTTTGGGGCTTTCATCAAATGCAACTGTGGCACTCTCAAATGATGTAGAAAGCCTTCTGCTATGGATTGACATTGACAGCTCACTCCTCTCATCTTCCTGCAAAAGCAATTAAACATCCATACTATGATGGACGGGAATTTCAAAAAACTAGCATTTTCATTCTATCACATGTATGGGACTAACCTCAGATTTGCAGGCATGAAATTCAGGCTGAAAACTCCCATTAGTGTTGACAAATCCTCGAGTTTTTTGGGCACGAATACGGGCTTGTACTCTTATAAGAGCTTGCATGCTATGAAGCGTAGCAGCGGCTTGTTTACGCACAAAATATCCTCTCACCACTGCTTGAAGCTTCACTAATCCTTTCAATGCCCTCAAAGCTTTTCTTGCCTGTTTTCCCAGTTCCAACCCCAAATTCATAAGAAAAATATAAAAAAATAGAAATGCTGTAAATTGTAATCTAATGCTAAAAGTTGGCCAAAAGCATGCAAGACGAGGGGGCTTTATGTTGTAGACAAGGCTTCTTCTGTACTTGACTTACAAGCTCGTGTACTACTACTCGCCCCTAGAGGGGCTTCCAAATCCAAATTCAAGATAGGATTAGTTTACTTACCAAAAACCCACGGAAGACTGTCTGAATCTTGACCGCAGCCCACTTTTCTCGGCAATCTCCAAACATTGTACCTCTACCGTGACTGGTGAGCCTAACCACTGCAACCGCTGCCTGTGCGGCGGCGACGGCAGCCACGGCAATTGCATGCTTACTCTGCTCCGTCTCTGACTCACCGTAGAAAGACCTCAACCATGCAGCCTCAGCAGGTGTAATATTAGGGGGTATGGTTGTCGGATTGCGACACAATCCGATGGTGTCCCTCCCGGAAATCCACTGGTACTTAATTTCCCGGCCACCGTAACTTGAATTTTCCATTTTGTTATTTTCTTTCTTTGTTATTCCAAACCCAAAAAGACCCTTCAACCACCTTGTTTTTCTCCCCATTTTCACTTGATTTCAAGAATGAAAAAGAATGGGGGTGGCAAGAGGGTATTTCTAGAAAAACTTTAGGCAGGCTTTCAAACTTAGGGCATACACAGTTTATGATTCTTGGTCCAAAACTCTGTATACAGCTAGAATCTAGGCTCTTTTTCTATTTTGTAGTAAAGCTGCCCTAGGAAAAGGAAAGAACACTAAAAAAACGTAAATTATGAACTTAAAAGTGAATATCGTTCTATTCGCAGCGTAGTATTACAGCTTAAAAGTTTCTCTTTTCTTGCTGCAGAAATTTGTCGTACAAAAGTAAAATATTTTGGGTACGATACAACGTTGAAAAAAGTAAAAGTAGCAACCCTTTTTTTCATGTGAATAGTGATTTGGAACTGGAAATTTTCAAAAGTTGAAAACATCTAAAAAAAATAAGAAATGTTAGCATCATTCATACACTTCCAAAAAAAGAAAATAAAACGTGACAGACCTCGTGACTCTTCTGCATTATAAGACAAAAAAGTAAGGCAAAGAACTGCAGGAAGCAACATATAAGGGTAAAACCTAAAAATATTAGTTAAATTTTTTATTTCTGCTTCCCAAATAAAAGAATCTTTACTTCAATTTTCGTCCAGCCTCCGTTGTGAATTTAATGGCAGAATTTTGGTGCTCATATTCCATATAAACTCTAATTACTATATAACTTGAGAACATGGAATAATTCAGTATATTAAATTTTGCAGATAGAAATCTCTCAATGGTATTAAATTAACCTCAAGCAAAAAGTATTCTCATGTGGAACTTTGATGATTTAAAAATTGACTTCCAACTTTCGTTTTGATCCCCCCATCAAATCCAATCCATAGCTCGAGAATGAGCAGAGATAATAGGTTTATGTCCATATAGAAATCGTCATCCAACCATTGTCTAACTGCCAGGTTCATCTCCTCCAATCCACGATCCAATGGCCGTTATACCAGAAAGCCTGAAATTCTAACTGTGGCCACATATCAGTCCCACCATTTGTCCTGCAGCATCGCGTATTGCACCCAATAACACCTGCAACTGTGTCACCGTTGTGGTCAATTCCTGGGTTAATAGATGCAGCTGTCTACGTAGATGTGTCATTTACATCTATGCTGAATATCCTCCACGAATGCTTCACAAGCCCCAAAATTTAAGAGTATGGACTGTGTTATGATACAAACTAATGAAAGAAAAAGTGAGAAACATTAACAATGAACACATGGTCAACAAATAGTTGGTTGCACATCATGCCGATTTGGATCAGGAAAATTGGAGAAATCTTACAATTTTTTCAAATTAATCTAAAACAAAAACCTGAATACGCCAGAGACTAAAACAAAATGTTATGTCTGTGACTCAAATTACATGTGATTTGGAAGTTTGGTTCTATGGAGGAAACCTAGATAATGTTGGTTTAGAAGTCCGAATTGTTAAGGGATCGAATTTCATCATGGATTGAGAATTTGATTGGGATAAAGACTTTGAGAGATGAAAAATTGTTTTGGAAGCATTAGGACAGAACTGAGGCGCGAGACACAGCATCGGGAATTTCACCCTTGTTTGGTTTTTGACACGATTTTGTGTTCAACTTCAACATTTGGTTTTTATAAATATATAGGCTCTTTAGAGACTCATGATAACAATAATTAGATCTTTGTTGTATATATTAGAAATTCGAGAGAATTGTTTTGATTTAAATTGAAAGAATTAAATCTTGTAAATACAATTTTAGTTTCTTGGTATAATAAATTCTTATCTTCTTCCAAAAAAATTTCGTATTCTTGTGTGATCTATTATTTTCGTATTGCTCATATGATTCTCGTCTTTAATTATTTGCCCCGGTTTCTAATAAAGTGGTGTCAGAGCGATTCTAATATCTTGATAGATTCATTACAAAAATCCATAATTAAAAATTGCTCTTTGTCCCTACTCTCCTAATTTTGACACTAATTTGGACCTTTTTTAATGAAGTAATACAATTAAATAAAAAAAAAATTAATCATCAGCAAAAATAGGAAAAGAATTATCATCAGGATCAGATTGATGATATTTTCTTAAATGAATCTCACCTAAAACAACAAACAAGAAACTCAACTCGTCCATGTTTATTAAGGGAATTTTTTTAAACACTGACAGGATATGGAGGTATTTGGTTTGGTGGGAGTAGGGCTATTGAAGAAAAAAGTATATTAGTTTCATGTATATAATACATTTAAAAAAACCTTGTTTCATATGAATGTTGCTCTGAAGTTTATATTATTGTAAACAAGTGCCAAACACGTGCATGTTGTGAAAATGATCAAAATGTTTGAATGTATAAATGATTAGACCTTAGTTTGAGCACGCATGAGATATACTAAAAATTTGGGTGGGTGGGTGGGTGGGTGGGGGGTTGACAACCCCCCTGACCGGCCCCTCGCAATAGTGGGGGAACCACCTAACTAATTTAATTTATTCATTTCTAGTTTCTTCATCGCTTTTTAGCATAAATAAAGGACGTAGTAAAATTGTTGACCCCAAAAAAGGGTTCAACAGCTAGAAGTAGTTTCAGGAATTTGTCTTGTAATGATTCTTTGAGATTTATAAAAAAGGGGTCGGCTTTGGCGAGCCCCTCTTAATACGGAGAAAGGGAATTTGCAGCGTGAATGTCTAAAATTTCATTAACCTTTAACAATGATTTACATTCCTTTATATAGTAGTATACAATCAATGAGGGCCGTAGGATGAAGCGACTTGTGCCCTACCATAACCTAATCTAAACGTCTTGCATCAGTCATCTATCAGTCAGACCATAAATGCTTGGATCTTCATATCTTTATTTTAGGCCTGAGATGTGACGGTGTAGATGGATAGAAGGCGGCGCTGAGGCAAGTAGTCAAATCAAGCTTTCTAATCATGCATTTCCCAGATGGGTTCGGATATGTGGTACTTTCTTTACCCTGGGGGTTCGGACAGGTTTCCTTCGGGTTGGGAGTCGTCCTGGCGTGCCTCATCGGTTCGTCCGAACTTGCAATGACTATGGACCTCCCTTGCCACGTGGTACGAATTTCTCATGAGTAACAAAAATTTTATGGATTTGTTTTCGGTGACTAAAATTCAAAGACCCACACAAAGAAAAAACAGTTTCTTTAACTTTTTATCTCACCTAGTGCATAGTTTAGCACCATCATACGCCAGTGCATCTTTTATATTCCTTGCAAACGCTTGCTTGAAATGGTCTTTTCTCTAAGTGGTTGCGTAAATGATCAGCCACCTTGCCATCAAATGCTTTCTTTTGCAAATCCTCCTATTTCTGAAATTAAATTAGATAAAACTGAGTGAGCATGGTCTCCAACTTGACCAGGATGTCAAGAAGCTCAAGTATGATTATTGCCAAACCGGTCTTGATTCCTACATCTTGAAGATAAGATGTACAAGTGTTTCTTATGGTGATCAAACATGTGCAGCTTAGTACTCTCATCCACCGATACATATCCTTGGTCAGTCACAATAGAGAACGACAAAGAAATTGATAATATGCTCACTGATGTTTGTTAAATGTGATACAAAGAAGGTACGAGTAGAAGATGAATAGTCAGCATGTGACTTACAACTCTCAGCCGTTGGATAATTATCTAATCAAATATGAATAAAATATGAATACATCTCATTTTCTTGGGTTCCAGATAGAACAGATCCTTCTCTTGTTTCCAGAATCTAGATTTTTTCATCTCTCTCTCATTTGATGGCTAGAATACATGGTCTGTGAGATAAAAACCTTTTTTGGTTGTTCTCGCGTTGTTTCTGATTGGTTTTCACTTTTATTGAGATAAATCAGAGTGATTATGAGTTATTTGGATAGTGGATTTATCCTTTGTGAGATTTGTAGTGTTTGGGGTCAAATATAAAGGCTTCTATGTCTGGTTTGCATTATTCCATCTTTATGTTTTGTGATTGAAGAAGTATTAGCGCGGTGGAGTGTATCCATTAATGGAGCTCCTACACAGATATAGGAATTCTTTAGCCGAACCTCGATGAAATAAATTCTGGTGCTTCTTCCATTTTTGATAAGGTGTCAATCGTTTTCTGTGGTAAAATCTCTGCTAATTCATAACAATGTAGCGCTGGTGTTTATCGTATCCTGCTGAAGGGAATTGAATTAACGTGCCTAGTACGTGCAATTTTTGTGTAAATTACCAAAATGATTGAATGCATAGATCTTATTTTGAGCATGAAGAATTCTAAGAATTATACTACCAAAAAAAAATAAAATTCTATTTCAACGATGAACAACATCCACTAGACAATTTCATCCATGCATTTCTAGTTTCTTCATTGGTTTTTTAGCACAAAGAAGAGGGCTCTAAGATCTCGTTGGTTTTTTAATTGGGTACAATTCAAAGACCAACAAATAGAGAAATAACGGTTTTTATAACTCTTTCACCAACCTAATAGTGTGCATCTTTTATAAATATCATTGCCTTTGAAGAAATATTCCAACTTTGAGCGCATATCAGCCAATGCTAAAAATATTCCTTGCAAATGCTTGCTAGAAATGGTCCTATATCTGTGGTAGCATAATTTATCAGCAACCTTAATGTCAAATGCTATCTTTTGCAGATCCTCCTTTATCTCAACCCTGACTAGGATCATCAAGAAGCACAAGGTTAGTACCAATCAAGTCCTGACTCCTACATGTTGAAGATAGATGTACAAGTGTTTCTTATGATGATCAAACATGTGCAGCCTAGCAATCTTGTCAGAGGATACTCATCTTTGATCAGTTCAGTAAAAAACTCACAAACATTCTGTGCTCTTCCATATTGAGCTCCAGACTTCGTAACAATTTCTGGGTTGTCCTTGACGACAACTGAGAAATTCTAAACAAGCTTCTCAGAGCCTTCAAGAAGACTAACAAGCTTCGTCTTAACTCCAGCATCACTCAATAGATGTTGCTCCATACTTATTACTTGGCTGGCATGTATGTGCGGCAGTAATTGCATCAAGACCTGTAACATTTTTTCTTTCATGCTGTTCAGCAGAGAAATGAACAACTCCTTGATTCTCTCATACATAAAATCAAACTTCAGAGCCAAACTTTAATGATAAGTCAAGAGAAATCATTTTTTGACAGACGAGTAGAAGCCCCGGCCTCTAGAACGGCCAGAACCCCGTCATCCAGATGGCTGCAGAATTGCAAGAAATTCATCGAGCTCCTGACTATCCTCACCACCGCTGTGCACAGAGGCCTCTGCAGCAAAGAGAATGAATATGACTGAGGGCATATGCCAACCATGTGCAATTTTAACTATTATTTACTTTTACTTGCTCTGGGTTATTGTATGCACGCGCCTTGCACTTGTAATTTTTGTGAAAAATTCAAATTTTGATTTGGATGAATAAATGGTTAAATCTTATTTTGATGATGATACATGCTAAGAAATTGGACATATCTAAAGAAATTAAGATCTGCTTTCTAAGATAAAATCCATCAGTTAAACAATGTAAATTATTTAATGAATAATTTCTTCTTCATGCTACTTCGGGTGTAATTTTTTCTTGTTGAATACTGCTTGCAGAATGAAATTACTCATTGGTATGCAGAAATACTAAAGTTAAATCCGCAGTTAAAGCTCTTTCCTGATAAATTTGGGCCGACTGGATAAATCTTCTTTGTTACTCTGCTAAGTTGATTACTAGATTTACGGCGAACTCTATAGAAATTAAGAAAATCTAAAAGAGTACCATTCTTTCATGAATTAAGAGACATATAAAGGAGCATGTAAACGCGGAGATCGAGTCCAAATGTCACGAGTTAGAATCATCTGCCAACACTTTCTCGGTCGAGCCCGTCGCACCGGGCTTGCCTAGTGTTGTTTATCTCTCCTGTGTGGTTTGCGGGTTATTGCACATGGAACGAGATTTATCCAGTGTGCACTCACTGGTAGTGGCTGCGGATTCCTACGTTAAAAAAAAAAAACAAAAAAACAAAAAAAAACAAAGAAAGAAACATATAAAGGAATACAAATTATTATTAATTTGCCAAATATAAAGATATTTCATTACCAAAATACGTAATTTTACCTCATTTGTAAATTATGTTCTGGGCTGCCTGGAAGATACTAATTATTTTAGGTTTGTCTTTCCTTGTAGAAGGAAATGGCCTCTGGTTCTGCTAACGACTGTATTTCCTACAATTAGACACAAAGTGCGGAATCACGAAGTACATGCTCATACAAAAGATAGTCTTGTGACATTGACTAGTTTGTTGCATGCTGCTTATGATATAAGAATTCTTCATCTCAACAATGCGTCTTGTTGCCATTGCCAGAAAAAAAGTTCCTAAGCTAATTTTTTTTTTTTTCATTCAAGTGAAATAGGAAATTTGGAGAGAAGTTAAGTTAAAACCTGGGGTTTTTTAGGCCCTCAAATTTATTTGACAGTGGCTCTTTCTTGGCGGGTTGTGGGGATTTTTTTGCTTTTTTGAGACCTTCAAATTTTGAGGCTTTAGGACATTGCCTCAGTGGCTTTGGCGGCCAGCCCAAAAAGTTAATTTTAATAGACCACTGCTGTGTGTGAGATGGGTTAAGGACTATAAGACATGTTTAAATTGAACATGATAAGTACACGCTATTACATCATAAGCAATGTTTATTTCTTCGTAATATGTAGGACTAACATGGGGGAGAAAAATATCATAAATGAATAAGAATGTACCTTCCTACATAAAACACTAGAGAAGAAACTCAACCAGCCCAAGTTTACTTGAGCAAAAATTATGAAATACGTATAGGATATGGAGATATTTCTTTTTGTTGACGTAGGAACCCACAACCGCTACCCGTGATTGACAATAATGGAGGAATGAGGACGAGTTCTCGATCCAACGATGAGGAATGAGTTGTTGAAAAGAATAGTGTTTGTGGAATCGAGAAAGTACTTTTGCATAAATGGACAAAATTCTCAACGAAAAGTTCATTATTATGTACCATTGGGATGTGTGAGAGAGGCTGAGGACAATAAATGCATGTTTATTATTGAACATGATATGTATGCACTACTAAAAATGATACGTTTTAACATTTTTTTTTCGTAGTGTTTTTCAATAAGGACGGGGTGAGAAATATCATCAACAAGGTAATATCGTCTAGATGGAAAAAGTTATCATCCGGATCAGATATCATATTCACATAAATGAATAAGAGTGTACTTTCTTTCATAAAACACCAAAGAAGACTCTTCTTGTCCATGTTTGCTTGAGGAAAATTATGAAACACAAATACTATATGGACATATTTGGGGAGGTGAGGATGTTTAAAGAGAATAATATAAATATTTCTAGGCAATAAAATATATATAAATGACCTTATTATTACAGATAATGAAGATTCTAAATCATATCTGCCGGATCATGCTGGAGAGATTTCTGCAACAGATAAAATCCCTTGATTATAGATGTCCATGTATATAGAAGACTGAGTTGATTTGTATTCCATTTTGAATTATTCTTACCTGTAATAATGTACAGAACTTCATTATAAATACAGCACCTTCACCACCAAATGAATTACGGCGGCTTACATATCCTTCTCGTGGTATCAGAGCAATATCTGGATTAAACTCCTTTGATCCTATGGCTGCCGGCAACCCCACTACTCTACCCTTTAACACCATGATCTGGCAGATATGATTTAGAATCTTCATTATCTGTAATACTTATGCTTTTGAAGGATGTTGTGATAAGGAGATTACATTAAGTGAACCAAAAAAATGTTGAGGTTGACTGAAAACTAAAATTAAGATAGAAAATCAAGGGCAAAGAAATGTTACAATATTTGAAGCGCTTTTGTTATTAATTTCTCAACATACATTGGTTTAAGGTGACCGTGGACAGAGAAAGACAAACTGCGGGCAACGAATGAAATCCCGATGTTTTTTGCATTTTGATACGTTGTGAATGTTTTGCTGCGATATAATCTCTGCTAATTAATATCACTATTGCCTTGAAGTTTATAGTGTTATTTACTCTTACTTGATTAAGGATTTGAAAATGATATTTTGAGATTAAAAAATTATAATAATTAGACTTTTTCCAAAAACATTCTATTTCAAAAATTAAATTCATCCACTAAAAATTTGGTAAACTTTCATTGATCTATTATGTGTGAAAATTAAAGAGGTTATATAATTAGCATGAATTTGAAATACTGCAGCAAAGGTCTTGTTGGCTGCAGCGAAGATTGCCACAACGTCAATGTCTAAGGCTGCTGTGACAGCAAGAGATGAGGCTGAGTAAAGGGCCTAGGAGGCTTCGTGCAGAAAGAAAGAGGCACTGGAACATGTGGCGTACTTGGTTGTGAGGTAGACATGAGGAAGAAGGAAGCAGTTCTGCTGATATCACCTGAAGTGTCCGGACCCAGTGGTGGTGAGGAAGTGGCTCATTTTGGTGGTGGTGGGGATTGAAGGGGTGGGAATGTGTCATATATTTTGATGTTATTGTACAAGCGAAGAGAGAAAAATATGCTAGAAGTTAAAAAGGGGAAGCGGTGTGCATCTTGTGTTGGTTGTGGAAGAGAAAACTAATTTGATAGGAAATGTAGATAGAGTGGATAATTCAAGTCAGGTATTGGCAGCATTGAATGCAGTGGAGTTGAGGGGAAAATGAGAAAAATGGGTGCAGGGAAGCTTCCGAATGATGGTGAGTTCTTGATCCAAATCCAATGATGGGGAATGAGTTGTTGAGAAGAATAGTGTTGGTGGGATCGAGAAAGTACTTATGCATGAACGGACAAAATCTTGAATAAAAAAGTTAATTTTAATGTACCATTGGAGTGTGTCAGAGAGATTAAGGACAATAAAGGTATGTTTAATTGAACATGATAAATGATATTATGCTCTCGGAAGATCGTGTGATAAGGCGACTACATTAATGAACAAAAAAACTGTTGAGGTTGATTAAAAATTAAAATCAAGAAAGAAAATCAAGCGCAAAGAAAAGTTACCATATTTGATGGCCAGGTATAATATAATAATGCACTAAGGGATAATATTGTATACTTGCACATGAAGTACAGAGCATCAGGATACATGGCTGTTGGCAAGTGAAAAAGGAAAGGAAATGTAGGGTTAAGGAAGTTAACAAAAAGAATTGAGAGAATCTATTATAAATTTCATACCATACATCAATCTAAGGTGAACGTCGATAGAGAATGAAAAACCGCAACCAATGAAAGAAATTCTGGTGCTTTTTGTGTTTTGATACATTGTGAATGTTTTGCAACAATATAGACTCTGCTAATTTATATCAATATTACATTGGAGTTTATATCATTGTTCACTTTTACTTGATTAAGGTTATTGAATGCACGTGCCTAGTCGTGCAATTTTGTAAAAACTATCGAAAGTTTAAATACATAAATGGTTAGATCTTATTTTGAGCGTTAAAAATATGAAGAATTAGACTGTTCCCCAAAAAATTCTATTTCAAAAATGACATTCATCCACTGAACATTTGGCGAAATGTCATCTAATTGGTAATCAAACGAAAAACATGTCGTAATCCATATTAACTTATAAGATTGCAGCAAAGATTTTTTGACTTCAGCCAAGATTCCTGCAGTATCAACGTCCAAAGCTGCTGTGGCAGAAAGAGCTGTGGCTGACCAGACGGCCAAGGAGAATTCGTGCACAAAGAAAAGCTCCAAAGAGGCACTGTAACATATGGTATTCTTTGTCATGAGGGAGAAGGTGAGAAAGAAGGAAGCAACTATGTTGATATCACCTGAGGTTTCCAGATACAGTTGTGTTGAGAATGTGGCTCAATTTGGTGGTAAGTGGTGGGAATGTGGGTCATCTTTGTGGTGGCACAAGTGACAAGAGAAAAATCAAACTAATATTAATAATAGTAACAGTGCTACAAGAGAAAAGGCGGATGGCAGTGTGCAAAATGTTGGTTGTGAAAAAGACGACTAATTTGACAGGAAATGTAGATAGAGTGGATAATGCAAGTTATTGGCAGAATTGAATGCAGTGGAGTTGAAGGACAATGAGAAAATGAGTGGAATAAATGTACTAGATGAAGTATCTGGAAAGCTTCCGAATGATAATTTTGTGCCTAAGGATGTTGACAATATAGAGGGAATAAGGGCGAGGAAATGAGGACGAGTTCAGGGTCCAACAATAGGGAATCAATTATTGAGAAGAATAGTATTAGTGGGGAAAAAAACGACTGCTGATTTTGGTTCTGCTGCAGAGGATGGATGACAATATGCATGGAGAAAAATAGATGAAGTGATTGAGGGGATGCATTTTTTTTTTTCCCACAAGTTGAGGATCAGATGCAGTACAAGGAAAATAGTGAAGGACATCGTAATAAAGGTACACAACAATAATTAGGTGTTTTCTCGGTTTTCTAAGAGCGAACACATGCCAGTAGCTATATTTCATCAGAATGTGATCATGAATGTGGTAGACCTAGAAAGTTATATATGTAGAAATTAGTTGATTTCTACAATTGTTTACTAAACAGTTTCTTATCAATGTGTGGCCATCTTCTATGTTAAAATTTTCTAGAATTTATTATGATATTTTGAACCCCCACTTTATTTCAAGAAAAAATAGAAGTCGATAAAAAGAAGCCTCCAATATTATATGTGCTAATTCCTATCAATATTTCTTTGGAGTTTCTAGTATTGTTTACTATTACTTGCTCAAGGGTATAGAATGCACGTACCGAGCTCGTGCAATTTTTGTGGAAACTACCAAAACATTTAGTAAAATGTCGTCTGATCTGTAAGAAAATTAAAGATGCATTATGCCTAATAATCAGTGCGATAAAAAGGCAATCACCTTTGTCTTTGGGGGAGCGAAAATGGAGAAACAGAGCAACATATGTAGTCTTAAAAAAATATGCCAAATCCAAGACCGTGGCAACAAGTAATGCATCTGGTTTTGCGATGCAAAACTATTTTCAAGGGGATGAACTCTGTAATGTACAAACGCATGGAAGGCTCTCAAATTTTTAATTGCACTAATTCTGCACCAATCTCAAGAAAGTATTTCTACATAAATGGACAAAATGTTGAATAAAAAAGTAAATTATAATGTGCCATGGTAGACAATGTAATGGATGATATTTTAATTTTTTTTTTTTCTTTCGTAATATGTTCAATAAGAACTAACATGAGGGAGACAAATATCATCAATGAGGTAATATTGCGTGGATAACAAAAACTGGGCAAGAATTATCATAAGGACCAGATTGATTATACTTGCAACAAATGAATAAAAATTTACATTCTTACATAAATCACCAAAGAAGAAACTCAATTCGTCCATGTTTGCTTAAGGAAAATTTATGATGCACAGATTGGATATGGAGATGATGTGTTTGTGGGTTGGGGTGTGGCTGTTTAATGTGATTAGTTTATATATTTCAAGTCAATAAAAATATATGTAAATGACTTCATACTTCCGAAGGATGGTCTGATAAGGCGACTACGTTAAATGAACCAAAAAATTGTTCACGCTGAGTAAAAATAAAAATCAAGAAAAAAAAAATGAAGGGCAAATAAAAGTTATAATATTTTTGGGACGAGTTATTATATAATAATGCACTGGGGATACTACTGAACACATGCAAACGAAGTAGAGAGCATCAGGATACAAGGCTGAAGGCACAGTGAAAATGGAAAGGAAATATAGGGTCAAGGGACTCACCAAAAAGAGTTGATGAGCTTTTGTAAAAAATTTCTTGCCATCGATCTATTGAAGGTGAACATGGATAAAGAAAAACTGCAGACAATGAACATATTCCCGTTCATCTGTCATTTTGATATGTTGTGAATGTTTTACCTAGGCATGATCTTTGCTAATTCATATCAATATTGCTTTGGAGTCTTGCAAAAGGTTATTGACTGCACGTGCTATTGATTGTATGTGCCAAGTTCGTTCAATTTTAGTAAAAACTGCAAAATGTTACATTGCATAAATGGTTAGATCTTATTTTGAGCTTTAAAAGTAACTAAAATTCATCCGCTAAACATTTGGTAAAACGTCAGATAATTTGTAAGCAAATTAAAGACGTTCTATAATTAATATTGATCAATAAGACTGGCAAATATCTTTTTGGCTGCAGTGAAGAATTTAGGCTGCTGTAGCAGCTAGAGTGGATGCAGAGCGGAGGACAAAGGAGGCTTCATTCACAAGGTTGAAAGAAGCATTGGAACATGTGCACGTCATACTTGGTCGTGAGGGAGAAGGTGAGGAAGAGCAGCTCTGTTTACATCACTTGAGGTTACTCGAGCCCACTGATGGTAGGAATGTGGCTCATTTTGGTGGTGATGAAAGTGGTGGGAATGTGGGTCATCTTGGTGGTGGTATTGTACAAGTGACGAGAGAAAATCATACTATTGTTAATAATAATAGTATCAGTACTAGAAGAGAAACCGTGGATGGTTTTGTGTGTCCAGCATTGGTTGTGGAAGGGAAGACTAATCTTACTACAGGAAATGTGGATAGTACAAGTCAGGTATTTGCGGCATTTATGAGGTGGAGTTAAGGGAAAACTAGAAAGTGGGTGGAAAAGGGTAATAGAAGAAGTATCTCCGAATCATAATTGTGTGCCAAGGGATGTTGACAATAACAGGGGAATGAGGGTGAGTTCAGGATCCAACAGTGAGGAATCAGTTGTTGAGAAGAATAGTGTCAGTAGGAGTGAGATGTCTGCTGGTTTTGGTTTTGCTGCAGAGGGATCACAATATGCATGGAGACAAAATAGAGCAAGTTTGAGGTGATGCTTTTGGTTCCACATATTGAGGATCAGATGCAGCAAAAGGAAAATAATGAAGGACATCATAATAATTGTACACAACAATAGTTACTTGCTTAAGGGTATTGAATACACGTGCCAAGCTCGTGCAATTTTTGTCACCAAAGCGTTTGAATCTTATTTTGAACTATAACAATAATAAGAATTTGCTACGATTAACATTAAGTTGATACAAAAGCAGTCACATTCATCTTTGGAGGAGAAAAAAGGAGTTAAAGCTGTTGACCCCAAAAAATGAACTCAACAGAATCCTACCACGTCCACTTTACGTGGACATCACCTGCACACTGATCACCCCATTAGGAGGGAAAGGCCGTCGGTCGAGAAAAAGATCCAGTGACCGTTTGCACTCCGACGGTCAAGTCAACGGCCGGACAAAAGAGAAAATGGGTGCAAGAGACGGAAGAGGGGAAGATGATAGGGTTAGAGAACGTACCTTAAAATGAAATGAATCACACATAAATATAGAAAACATAAACGTAAATGAGCCATATGTGCAATGGGCCGAGGTCCAAGCCCAAAATCGAGGCTCATGAGGCTTTGAGCCGAGGTACTATGTAAGTGGATGAGGCCCTTCAGCTAAGGTTCTTTGTAAATGGAAGAGGCCCTTTAGCCGAGGCTCTTTGTCCCGATGCTCTTCACAATAGAGGAAATTACGTAGATCCAGGTGTTTAAAGTTTACAATTCAAAAGTCAGGGACCAATCATTATTTTTTCAAAATTCAGGTAATATAAAATCTCTAACCCTAATTTTTCCTCACTCCCCTCCCCC
>CAIGRO010069163.1:0-10276 GCA_903798355.1 Fraxinus baroniana
GATTATTATGGAAATTCCTATTGTTCGTTATCTTTAGACAAACATTTTATATCTTAAGTTGACTTTAATCTCGCGGATACAATTTTGAACGTCAACATGTTCTATTTTTATTATCAGATTACTACGATTATAATTAAAGTGTGTCATCATATTAGTATTCAATTCATTTATAGCTTTTCTAACATCTAATTTACAGTCTAAGTTTAAATATGATCCTGCAATTTTCATTGGGATTGATTATCTCCACTATAGACAATACTTGGTGAGTTACAGTCAAATGTTATCTAACCAACTTCACTAGACTTCCCAATCTATTTCCTGCTAACTCCAATGTCTGTTATAAGACATGCTCCAAGATCTTCTGCAATTGTCTCTTTCCATTTGAATTCCAATAACATGCTACAAGGCCTTGTGCTATTTTTGCGCTTGTAGTCCAACCTCTCAACTTCTAGAAATTTCTGAAATCCAACTAAGAGAGTATCTTCATATAACCAATAGAAAGTATGTGGTGTTTTAGATTCAATGGGTTCAATGTTTTTCCCAAATATGTGGTTGTATGAGTTCAAGAAAAAAATATGGAATCAATGTGTGAATATGTTCTTGGATCTTCAAAGGATAATATGAATGTGTTTAGTAAATAAGCATAATGAACAACTTCATCAATATTAGTGTATAGACTTGAGTATTTATAGAAAAGGGTAATTAGGTTGAATAAGTGGAAAAAAATACTTCAAAACAACAAATTATGATTTTTTGGATCGATCTTTCGCTCGAGTGAGGGCTGAGTGACAGATGAGCGAAAGACATTCTATTTTTGTCTCTCGAGCGCCAACTTGGCTATAAGCTAGCGAAAGTGCGAGTTGTGTTTCTCCTCTTTTCAGGCTCGAACCCTAGACTTCATAACTCAATTTTTACAAATTAAATCATATGTCCTTGACTTTTACAAAACGTTACAAATTACTCATTTTGTCCACAAAATCGTCAACACTAAAACCTAACAAATGAGATTCATAATTTTTCAACCAAATATTTAATCAGATTTTATCGAGATATACTAAAAATCTAATTTTAATCATAATGAAACGGGGGCTAAACGACAGTGTTAATAAAATGGAACTTAGGCCCCGTTTGATTGGAAAAGTTTTATGGGAAGTAGGAAAATCTTTACCATTTTTCAACTTTTTTAGTGTTTGATTGGCGAAACTTTCCTGGAAAAATATTTTCTAACTTTCTAAATTTTCCACATTTTTGAGGAAAATAAATTCTTGATGTTTTGGTGAAAAATACTTTCCAACTTTTCAAATTTTTTTTTTTTTGTGCAATTGGAAAAAATTCTAATCACAATGGTAAAAAAAATTCACTTTTATTGACAATTTCCATGTAAAACAAAGTCAAACGAATGATATTCAGTATGCTTATTATTTTTTCAATTTTTTTTTTGTTTTTTTTTTTTTTGGCAATTGAAATAAATTCTAGATCCAATGGTAGAAAATATTATCACTTTAATGGATAATTTTTATAAAAAATGAAGTTAAACGGACACCAAACTTTCAATATTTTTCATGAAAAATTATACCAATAAAACACAATTAATTACAATTCTCAACAAAATAATTTTTAGGAAAATCTTTTCCCTATAAAATATTTTCTTTCCACCTATTTTCCATCTTTGTATCAAACGGACCCTTATATTTACTGTTTACATACTGATATTATCATTTCATCTTATATCACAGAATAACGGTCTCGAATTTTTACATAATATTATTAATTTTTTAAGATTCACAAAGTTCAACATCAGACTTTCAAATTCCAATACTTCTTAAATATTCACCAAGTTCAACATTAGACTCCTTTAATTTCCAATACGAATGTGTTAATGGCATTGTTTGAGTTCTTTCATGTTAATCGTCAATTAGTTCCATCACTAAAATTTCTTCATCTTTTTTCAAAATCAAATTCATACACTTGATTATAGGGGAAATAATTATTGGTTAAAATGGTTCTTGTAGAATTTTATTAGGAACTCGGTGAATATTTTTCTTAGTCGAGAGGTATAAATAATATGGGCGTGTTCGGTATTAAAATCGGATTAAAGTTAAAACAAAAGGTCATTATTGTTGACTTTTATTAAACGAATGAGATCTAATAACGACTATATTTTCAATCTTATGCACGATTGATATAGCGTAACAAAATAATAGAAGGAAACAGACATAACCAAAAAGGGCCAGACCATGTGTAATTACGTAATTAGCCTTACAGCTCACAAAGTGCATCTCATTCATGATGTTTATCGTGATTTATTTAATAAAGGAGTACAACGACTGATGCGTATGTCCAGAACCGTCATAATGCAAAGGATAAATTAGTCATTACGTCACACGTGTAGGTCAATAACTCAAAACTCTTAAAGCCATCGATTCGGCCACGTGTCTTCACTGTTCCGCCAGCAAGCCCATCCAACGGTCCAGGAAGGTCCCTAAACAAACACAGACAAAACACAAAGCCAAGAGAGGGAGGTAAATGTCAGTGGGACCATATTCTGAGCCAATGAATTATGAGTACACGGATTCATGACGTGGCGTACGGAATTTGAAATCCCGCCTAAACCCGGACTTCAATTTTTTGTGTGATTCAATTTTTAAGCTCTTTCCTTACAAACCCCTAGCTTCTTATCTTTGTTTCACCCCCTTTCACACCTATACATACAATTTACTTGCGTATCGCCCCATATAACAAAGCAAAGCATATCTCTTTGTTTTAGGGCAAATATTCTCTTTCTCTAAACGAGGCGTGTTGTTTTAACCCAGAACTCTGCCGGTTCACTACCGATTTGCACCAATCCTCACCGGTTCTCACTGATCTTCGACAGGTTTCGCCATGAAAGGAGGTAGATCAAAGCCTGAAACCAGGAAGGCTGACAGCAAGTACGTTTTTCTATCGTTTTCCCATGCTTTTCCTCAGATCTGTTTTAATTGATTTAGTATTTTTTTCGTTTAATTCTTTGACAAATGGAATGATATTGTGTCCTATAGGCTATCTGTGAAAAAAGGTGCAGCAGCTGGGAAGAAGGCGGCACCAAAGGGGAAGCCTGCCAAGGACCCAAACAAGCCAAAGAGGCCCGCTAGTGCCTTCTTCGTTTTCATGTATGACCTCTACTCAATAGTGTTCCAGTCGTAAATCTCGAATCTATTCATAAACGCTTCTTAATTAAATTATTTTCGATGAATAAAGGGAGGACTTCAGGAAACAGTACAAAGAGAAGCACCCCAGTAACAAATCGGTGGCCGTTGTAAGTACTTTTTCACATACTCATATGGAAAAGTTCAGTTCATTTTAGATCGCCTCGTTTCGATTTTTTGCTGGCTTTTCAATATTAATATTCCTTTTTTATTTTATCAAAATAAAATATATAGGTTGGAAAAGCTGGCGGCGACAAGTGGAAATCCATGTCAGATGCTGTAAAAGCCTATTCCCTTTCGGTTTTCTTTCAATTCTTATTTTAGAGTACTAATTTCGACTCAATATCTATTAATTGAAAATTTATAGGAAAAAGCTCCCTATGTCGCTAAGGCCGAAAAGAGGAAGGTCGAATACGAAAAAACCGTCAAGGATTACAACAAAAAATTGGTAACTCTCTTGCACTTGTTATCTAAAATATGAGTTTTCATTAATTGTTTTTCAAAATTTTAATTAAAAAAATTCCATAACAGGCTGAAGAAGCTGATGCTGAAGAAGAGGAATCTGACAAGTCGAAGTCCGAAGTGAATGACGAGGACGAGGAAGGAAGCGGAGAGGTATAAGATTGTGTAATTTAATTTTATTGGTCGAATTTTATTATAAATATTTATTTGGCGAATTTCTTGAAATACAGGATGGGGATGAAGATGACGACGACGAGTAGAGAGATGGTGGATTAATCTTAGTAGTATTTTCACCATGTTTTTACTAGTGAATGGAATTCGGCTATGTATCCAGATATTTTGTCAATTATGATCCCCACTACTTTAATGATATCACCGTAGGTTAGGTTTCTTTGTTTTTACAAGTTTCGTAATTAATTAATTAACAATTATGTTAGTGATACATTTTGGGTTAGATTGTGGATGATATATTACCTCTTATCTAGATGAAATCTGGCCATTGATTCATAAATGTATTATTAAAATTGACATATTGCTTCGAGAGGTCGAATTGATGGAGTAGGAGAACGTGAAGATCGAATGTTACAAGTTGGAATTTTTTGTCAACAATTTTTGGTCGAGTCCGTTGCAATGGGCTCGTTTAATACGATTTCTCAGTCGTGTGATTTGGGTGTTATTGTATATAGAGTGAGATTTATTAAGTGTGCACTTATTGGCAGCGACTGCGATTTTTATGTTTAACTAAAAAAATTAACATACAGAAAGTTGTTTCACACAATGTCAAATTAGAGGTACAAAACTGCGTAATTAATTATGTTAAAATATTTACTGAATTTGGTTCATTATTGGTGTGGTGGGGATTCGCTCCGATTTTGCATTCTTATCGTTTTGACCAAGATAGAGAGATATTTTTGAGGTTGCAAGTAGTATCTTCTATTTCATGATGAGGCATTTTCGGATTTGAAACAAAGATAGCTGCCATGAAAAAATTTTGGGGTTTAATTGTGTACGACTTTCGTTGACTGGCACCTGTTGTCAATTATGTCATATGAACTAGTAGAGTGGTTAAATGATCGTTCCTTGTTTGGCGCATTGCGTTATGATATTTGTTTGTATCTTGCTTTGATCTTTTTCAACGAGAGGTTTACCCATGGGAGTGACATAATTCTTCAATGGATTATAATAGCATAAAATCTTCTTGGAAATATCTAAACTTCTCCATTTTTTTTTGACAAATTAAATTCAAATTTTTTATATGTACCATTTATAACCTCAAATTTTTAAAATCTTATTTTCCACCCTATCTCAATCCCACCCGGCCACCCCCATTTTCTTCCCAAAAAAATCCAAGCAAATATCTTCCTCGGCAGGTCCTGGAATTTATTGCTTTCCATTATTAACTTAAATAAGCCATTTATTGCTGCCTTTTCACCCTTCAAAAATATCTTCTTAATGTTCATTTAATGATAGTCGTCTCATATTGACTTCCATAAAGGAACGAAAACTCCCAATGAGCCATATATTGTTGGTGCCATTTTACTTCAAGCCTAATTTCAGTAGAAAAAAACTCGGTAGATGAGCCATTTATTGTTACTGCCGTTTTACTTGAACCCTAATTCCAATCATGTATTTGCGTTGTGGAAAACAGATCCGAATCATTTGCACAAAATCATCCTCAAAAGTATGTGTTGGAGAAGAGAAATATTTGGTAAATTGAAGAATAATTGCTAATATGGAAGAAAATATTATGGCATGATTTGGAAAATGTTGATTGATGATAATTGAAATGTTTCCATTATTTGTTATATTCTTTCCGTGATTGTCTCCTTCATAAGTGAATATAATCTCTTCTCTTCTCTTCTCCCGTGGAGGTAGGTTTGTCACACTGGCGCCGAACCCGTAATTCTTTGTGTTCTTTCTTATATGTTTTATTGAATTTTTCATGGTATCAGAGCGGATGTATTGATTCGGCCAACAATTTGAAAATTTGATAAAAGGAAAGCAGATTTTTTTTTTCCAGATTCAGCTTTTTTTAGCTTTGCGTGACCTCCACAAAAATGGTTGTATCTTTCAAAAGCTCAGACGCCTATAGAGTTTAATTCCAAATTAACATTTGATGGCGATATATTATCTGATATGGGTCAATTCCAAAGATTGGTGGGCAGACTAATTTATCTCACAATTACTCGACCTGATATCTCATATGTTGTCAGCCTTGTTAGCCGCTTTATGCATTCTCCACGAGTTGCACATATGGATGCCGTTAATCGAATTTTGCACTATCTCAAGGGGTCACCCGAAAGAGGTATATGGATGCGCATACTCTTATTTCTACTTATAATGACGTAGATTGGGCTGATNCATACTCTTATTTCTACTTATAATGACGTAGATTGGGCTGATAGTGCCGTTGATAGAAGATCTACTGCCGGATATTGCACTTTTATTGGGAAAATTTGGTGACATGGAGGAGTAAGAAGCAGGACGTTGTTGCACGCTCTAGTGCTGAAGCCGAATATCGGGTAATGGCTTCTACTGCCAGTGAAATTATTTGGCATGGCTTTTTGCTGAAGGATTTGGGATTTGGTTCATCACAATCCTCTTAGATGTTTCGTGATAATCAATGTGATATACATATTGCTTCAAATCCAGTTTTCACGAGCGAACAAAACACATTGAAGTTGACTGTCACTTTATACGAGAACAAGTCCAAGCCAAGGTTATTTGCACTCCCTTCATGAGTAGTAGCCATCAATTGGCTGATATTATTACCAAAGGCCATGAGATATTGTCCAAGTTGGGCTCTATCGATATTTTCGCACTAACTTGAGGGGGAGTGTTGGAGGCGAGATATTTGGTGAATTGAAGAATAATTGCTAATATGGAAGAAAATATTATGACATAATTTGGAGAATATTGGTTGATGATAATTGGAATGTTCCATTACTTGTTATATTCTTTTTGTGATTGTCTCCTTCATAATAAGACAAATTTGTTGTAATATGAATATATATATGTCATTGTAACACTTCGTATATGAGTGAATATAATTTCCTCTCTTCTTCCGTGGATGTAGATTTGTCACACTGACGCCGAACCACGTAATTCTTTGTGTTCTTTCTTATATATTTTATTGAATTCTTCATTATGAATCGCACGTTTATTTTAAAAATTTTTGTTTATTTTGTTACATTCACTGTGAAGTGGGAGTCCGTTTTCCTGTTCGACCCGCATTCCTTACTACGATGAAACAGATTTGGATTTTATGGATAGGTTGGAATTTTTATGTGGTTTTTTATTTTAATACTGTAATATTTTGTTGCTTCGTAGCCTTTGATGAACTTTCAACTGCCGAAACAAGATTATGATTTTGATTATTACGAAAATTGTAGTCAAAATGAGATCAAAGGTACCCAATTAGGCTCTTTGTTTGTTACAATCCAATAAATAAATTATTCTAGGATTTGAGCATGGATTCTTGCTGTGTGACCATGAAAGCTAAAGTGTGACCAATGCAAACTAATAGGGGCTTGATGCCTTGATCCATGAGGGAAATGGATTTTTTTTTTTTTTTTGGATTTAATTTGTAAAAAATAAAAAGTTTAGGTATTGAAATTGCAATTATTCCTTTTTAATTATTCATTTAAGTTGACGTTATATTTTTCGATGGTTAAAATCACGAGAACTATAAGACAATGAGGAGATCGTGAGCTCTATATGCCATGCATTTCTCATTCTTCCAATCACTCATTGACCCGACGATCAATTATGTTCATGAAAACGAGTTATCTTTATTAAGAATTGAGTTCAATTTTAAAAGATCAACTATGTTAAAAAGAGCAGTTCAAATCTTTATGTGTTATTTAAAAGATGAATAGTTTAAATTTTTATATTTAAATTAATAATTTTATATTTAATTGATGTAAATATTTAGCCTTCACAGTGACTATCCAACCGACTGCTTTTATTATCAAATAGGCTGTAGACTTGGATCACCAAATAATATGTAATCTCCATAGCTCAATATGATGAATTGTGGTTGACCAACATTTATCGGGTCTTTTTTGAGTTGTTTTAGTAGAGTAAATTTTGTAATAGTGATATTCAGGAGAATGTTTGATTATTTTTTTATATATAATTTACGTGTAAAATTATTTCGTTAAAAGAAAACACAAAGTTAAAAATAAATTTGAGGGGAAAATGAGGAAAAAAAAAAGCGAAATGCTAAAGGTACCCGGGCGTGTAACGTCCGGTTACCTGCCCCACCCCACCCCCACCCCCCCATTGTGAGGGGGGCAATGGGGTCATGTAATCGGGCGTGTAAACACCCGAGTACCTGTAGCAAAGCCCAAAAAAAAAAAAAAAAATGGAATTCCATTTTTCCACCAAAATGATGGGAAAACCAATTCCACAATTTCCATAAAAATGTGCAAGTGTGGAGTAAAGTAAGGAAAAAAATTTCATGACAAAAAATGACTATCAAACCCCCCCATTGTGAGGGGGGCAATGGGGTCATGTAATCGGGCGTGTAAACACCCGAGTACCTGTAGCAAAGCCCAAAAAAAAAAAAAATGGAACAAATATTACATTATTCCAAGTGGTGTTTGTCATTCTTGGAAATGATCTAGTTACTTGGTCTTGATGATGTGTTACAAAGGCAAATTGTTATTACTGAGAAAGTGGAAATAAAAATAAAATGAGAGGATAAGAAAATTATGTAAATTCAAGAAATCCCACACCTTTCAAAGTATTGATATTGATTAATAGGTACCAGTAAACTCTCAAATACTGTCAACCTATTCTCCATTAATATTTCACTGTTTAAATAGAAATAAAACGTATAATACTAACATACTAATACGACAAATAATTGACAAAATATATGGTTATGATTCCTATAACTAATTTGACCTTGAACGAATATAAAATAAAAATCTAACATTTTGCAACTATAAACTAAAATAAACTTTTTAAAATATTAAGATTCACACGTAACAAAATGTTCATGTATTTCAGAATTGAAGTGTCAATAACAAAGATTGGACATGTGATGTGTCTACTAGCCTCTCCTTAATTGCATGCATGTAAAGAGAATAATATTTTGTCATACTCAATGAAATCGTAGCGAGATAGACCTCTGCGTTCTCATTGACGTGTAGGGTGTTCCGACTACTCAGATCAGTGAATGTTACCTGCAAAATGAGGTCCGGGTTTTCTCCTCCGTTTTACCTTCGACGTGAGAATCAGTAACTGGTTTTGAGAAGTAAGAAAAGTATAATTGGAATTCAAATAGTTTGGGTTCCAAGATAGCCATACATTTCTCACCTTATGGGTATTCATAGGCACCTGATGCAACGTACTCGTTCAACAATTAATGGTGACACGTGTCTCACGTAAATCTTCCACTTCCCCCACGTTCTAATGGGATGACCCCCACTCCTCAAGCGGTTGGTTGTGCCCACGTTTGCCGTCAAACAGTTCCCGACCAACTTATTGTCATTTGTATGGTTAAGTATAGCATTGGCCTCATAGTGGTAAACGACATATGTAAACGTGGAGGGCCTCATGGTGGTCGACGACCTCATAGCGGTAGACGGCTCATGTGAACATAGAGGGCTTCATGGTGGTAGACGGGGCCGACGCCTCATAGTGTTGACGACCTATATGAACGTAGAGGGCCTCATGGTGGTCGAATACCTTATAGTGGTAGACGGCCTATGTGAACGTAGAACGCGTCATAGTGGTAGACAATATGTAGTGGTAGACGGTCTATCATGTGATGCTCTACATGATGTGTATATTAAGTAGTTCTCAGCTTATTGGCCATCGTAGATAATTATTAATGTCATCCCGTATCACTCAAGATATAGATCTCGGGATTTCAAGACACGACTTTTCTAATTCTCCAAAACTTGATTCCTCGAATTGAGACTTGTCTTGCCTGTTGAACATAAACATTAATTCGGGGTAAACTAAAATGTAAATGATTCACATTGACACGTTACAATAATTCATATGTCGTTACAATGATTCAAAAGTCCTTCTTGATTTGAGTTAATTTTAAATGAGGGTGAGACCAGATGATTCAGTCAGGGTATCTTGAGAATTGTATCAGACCAATTTTCGACGAGAATTGTGTAAACAAAACCATTCCGGTCTAGTTCTGTTTGCCCCCATGGAACTATTGGTTCTATTCATGTTTTGTTCAATATTTTCTCTTCAAAAATAGGTTATAAAGTGTAAATTGTTGCGTAATTTTTCTTTGACGGTTATATTTTGAATGATAAAACTTTCATTTATTCTGAAAGCATATGAATTTATATAAAATTCACATTTAAATGTGAAATTAGCTAGAATCAGGAACATGACCAAAATTTTTATGTTCTCAATTTTAAAACTCAGAATCGAGCCGAATCGACTACTTCATCCAATTCTACAGCCTGTTTGGTACCGATTAAAATTCAATTAAAATTGAAAATATGGTCGTTATTAGGTCTCACGCATCTAATAAAAGTCAACAATAACGACTAATTTTTCAATTTTAATCCGATTTTAATCTCTACCAAACATATTCTTAATTACTTGAATTGAAAGTTGAGGTGGTCAAAGAGATCCCATAATAAAAAAAA
>CAIGRO010069213.1:0-20718 GCA_903798355.1 Fraxinus baroniana
AAAAATAAAAATAAATAAATTCTACAGTCTTCTTCCAAAAAACCCTCTCTAATATTCTCTAAACCTTCGACTACTCTCAAACAGCGGGACCGCTGGAGCTCCTACTTGCCAAAGCCTTTGCAATCTTTTCAGAAATGTGAGTTATTTAATCAAGAAATCTATATGATTTTGTTATTGGAAATTTTGAGTTAAATCTTTAAACTTTGAAGATTCGCTGCTGCAACGATGCCCTTATGTTGATCTTCTGATCTGTGAGCTTTTTATGCATTTGCAAAATTTAAACCCCGCACCCTAACACTTGCTCTAATCAATGAAATGATAGGCTGTATTTGTAGCCTGGAATTGGAGACTTGGAAGTGTAATTTGTGAAATATAAGTAAAAATTAATTGAATTATTTCTAATTTCCATATAAAGCTCCAATTTGATGCTATTGAACACAACACAAGGCTTCGATTAGATCTTGAATCTCATAGAGGAAAGCCTGACAACAACTAAAACCACCCTTTCGTAGATAATTATATCGTGGTGCTTTCTTACTTATGTATACAATGCAGCCCTCCCCTGCCATCGCGGGACTGATATTCAATCCGGTAAAACAGTGCAAACTGTTTTTTCACTGAAATAATGAGATTCTTGTTTTGGCAGTGAAATATGGGATTGGGAAACAGAGGAATAATTGGTGATAAATGGTCCTCAAGGATACTTTGGCTCACTGCTATTGGAAGTGCAATTGGTATGCAACCCAATAATAATTTGCTTGACACTAGCATGTTTACTGATGGTCATGCTTATTGTGGTTTTATTAACATAACTGAATCCACATTCGAGCACTGATTGATATTTGTTGTTCCATTCCTAAAAGAATGTTCAATGTCTTGGCTTTGTTTATGTTACATGAATTTTGTTGTCTACCAATAGATTGAGCTATTCATGTGGTGAATTCGTGTTAAATCTTTTATTGTGATAACTTTTTAGAAATCCAGAAAACTGTGCATTTACTTTTGCATGATCAATGAAGGCATCCAGTAAATTATAGCTCTGGTATTATTTTTACCTGCAATATTTTGGAATAATAACAGAGTACGAGTACCTCGCAGTTTCTAGTTGGATGATGTAGAATTTTGCCATGGCTAACTCCCGTGGTACCTTTTGTAATTGGACCATTTTCTTTTGGACTTGTATTATTAGTGGGCTAGCCCAAAGCCCTTTACTTTTAGGGTGTTGTATATAGGATTGTATTGTAAAGTTTGGATGAATGATGAATTGCATTGTGGCTTCCTCTCGAGTCTTCTTCTGGGTCCTTTTTCTCTTTCTTCTTCTCGGTCCTGCTATGGTTCTTTCTGCTGTTTCTTCCCTGCTGCCTGTCTTCTTCTCTTACCTGTCTGCTTCTCCCCTCCTTCTTTCTATGAATCTGTTTTCTCCTCTCCACTGTTTTTGTTCTTCTTCTGCTTTCTCCTCCTCTTCTCTGAATTGATTCATCAATTCAGTTCTCTCTCTCTAATTCTTCTTACTTTTTAACATTTTACCCTTCCCAATTCTATTTTCCATTTTATTTGGGTATAATTTCAGCTCATTCAACTGAAGGAACTCCATATTTGATCTCTGTTGTTTATAGCTGCTTGTTGTTGGTTGAGTTTTACAGAAATTGAGCTCCAACCATAACAAATTTCTTCTTTGCTGTGGTTCTTCTTTAGGGTTTTATATGGTGGCTGTAGAAAGACAAACACAGAATAGAGAAAAAATGATGGCTGAAGCGATGAGGAATGCAGGATCGAGTGCTGATGGCGGTGAATAAATCTGTATGCAGACTTGTCTAAATGTAAAAACATCACTCTTAATCCATGCTTAATGCTTTCAATTTCCTAACTGAATCAACTGTTAAATTCAAGCACTAATTGGATTTTCCTATATTATCATGGATGTTTTATTAGCTTTATTTTTGCTATGATGACATGTACGTAGATTTGGTTGATTTCCCAGTTGTACTCACCATGCCATATTTGTCAGTGTGAAAAATCCCACAGGAAGCTGACACAGTCTCAATTGCATTTTTGGCAAACTCTGTTGGAATTATAATTCACTCCTTAACTAACAATGTTGGCCTTGTATTATGAATAAAACTCGTATTGTTTTCCTCATGTGTCCAAACTCCAAATCATACAATCTTGAAAAAATAATGGCTTCTAAAATTATTGTGCAGTTGATATTCGTTACCCTTGTTATTAGTTCGAGTCTTTGCTCTGCTCATTATGTCTCGAAGGACTCTGAAAATGCCGAGAAACCAAATCATGTACCCTCCTCCCTTGTAACAATTGTGAAAATGGCAGCACGTGGTACCGCAGTAATAGGGCCACCAGTTTTGGTGGCCATGCTTTTACGATGACGGGTCTGGAAGTTGTTGCTGTGAATATTGTGGACTTGGTTTAGGGTCTAAACCAGGAAATTGAATGGTAAACATCACCTTGACCCCGATAGAGATAGTTGTGGCCTAATTGATAAGTGGGCTTCAGATTCTTCATATGTCTCGATTCAGATTGAACATAGGGCTGATGCAATTTTTTTTTATCGGTAAATGTAAATTACTATAGATCAAAAACTCGTGTACATATACTCTGGACATCTCCGGACGAAACAACAATCATGTAAGACATATAACTACTCCAGACATACCAAGCAAACAAAAGAAAAAAGATGTACAAATGAAATGAATGAGGCTAATGACTCCCAATATATCAAAATATTCGGAAACAAATAGAACATAACTTTGTATACGTATGTTTTAATTCGTCTTACAATGCACTCAACTTATGGTCTTAGATCATTGAGAATCCTCCTATTTTGTGTCATCCATACGTGGTAAACGGTAGTAGTAAGTGCAATTCTCTTGACTTTACTTTGCCAAGTCGTACCTTTCAATGAACTTGACAAAGTAGACATATTATGTGTGATGGCTAGCCAACCACGAATTTGAACCCAAACTCAGTTGCTGAACGGACAAGAAAAAAGTAAATGCTATGCAGTTTCTTTTGTCTCTCTGCAAAATATGCAATTCCTGTCCAATCCATGTATTGTAGCTTGTCTTTAATTAGTAATCTGGACTAATCTTCTAACCAAAGAATGAAAGCATGCTTCGCGGTGATGGATTCATTCCAAACAGTGGAAGAGGGATTGAGGTGGGCCATTAAAATTGACTGTCTGTTTGGTAACAATTAAAATCTAATTAAAATTGAAAATATGACCGTTATTGAGTCTCATCCGTCTAATAAAAGTCAACAATAATGACTAATTTTTCAATTTTAATCCGATTTTAATCTCTACCAAACAGGGTCTGAATATTTAAGGTACAACCCACAATGGGAAGAGGGTTTGATAAGATTTCGCGTTTGTTTGATGATTTTTTTTTTTTTCAAAAATGATTCTTTAATGTGTGTGTGTGTGTGTGTGTGTGTGTGTGTGTGAATTGTGGTTAAAAATAATAGAAATTATTAAAAAAAAGAAGTAATTTTTTTTTTTAAAGAACGTATGGTTAAAAATGAAAGTGGGAGAGTCGGAGACATGTGATTTTCCAAGAATCAAAATCAAATTAGTTTAGTTATAGTAAGACCGTGTCAGGTACAGATTTTAAAAAATAATTTTTTCAAATTTATTTTTGTTCACACATTCTTTCATTAAAATAGTTTTACATGTGGATTTATATTTTTTTTCCCATACTTTAAACTCTTCAAAAGTCTCACTTTTAACAAAATCTATTATTCAAAAATCTACATCAAACATGTCTCAAATTAGGGACGATCCATGTCATGAACTGATGGATAAGATGATGTACATTGTGATGCAGCTTCCAAGTAAGATATGTCGTGCAAAAATGTTTATGCCTTTTTTTTCAAGTATAGATAGAAAGTGTCGCCTGATGTTAATTTGCTGATAATGATAGTAAAATCTCAATGTCTATACTAGGTCCAAGATAATTGATTGTGCATACGGGTTCCCCGTTGGGGGCATCGCGACAAGTTTCGATCGAACCGTTAAAATAGGTCCATAGCCTTGAATAATGCCCTTGGGTTATCGCTGATGATTCAGAGATCTATTTTAGGCTTCATATATAAATATGTCAAAAACATTTCCATTTACTTTTGACTGCAAGAGATTGTTGTGACATGGATATGTTATGCTACATGGCATCAACTTGGTTCCACACAAGGTAAATGAGAACTCAATGATAACTAATTTTTGAAGAATTAATCTAAATTCAAACAAGTAAAAAGTAAATAGATTAGTTCAATAATAAGTGCAAATATGAAACGATAAGTAAAAGTGAAGAAATGATGCAGACGATATAATTGTTGAGGTTCGATTCAAAACAATAATTTATGTTATCCATTACCAAGTTCTTCGACAAGAGTAATGCATTTTTACTATATTGATTGACTTAAGGTGCAATTCAATCATTTATAATGCTTCTGGTGACTTACAAACACTGAGTATCAATCCTTATACAATATTAAATTTTATGAGATTTCGATATGACTCACACAATGACTTACGACAAGGAGTACCGATCCTTATACTATTGAGCTTTTACGAAATCTCGATACAACCCACAAATTTAGAGCAATGGTTTTACAATAAAATTCATTTCTTGATAAATGATGCAAATGAATTAAATACTACAAGAGACCAGTACTTCATTTAATAGCAATAAATGACATTTCAAGTGTTAGATGAAATTTTTTGATGAATATGATATTAGAAATTTGATTCAATCAATCAAAGTTTTTCAATGAGAAGATGTAGAAGAAATAAATATAATGTAAGTTCAAAAATTTTCTTCAAAATATATCTTTTATGAGTAATAGAAATAAGTTAAGTACAAAAAGAAAGATGAAAAACTTTGATAGAGATGATGATTAAAGAGTTTTAGCCTCCGTTTGTTTCCCATAAGAATCTTATTGTAAGCCTCCGTTTGTTTCCCATTCTTTTATACTAAAAATGAAAACTATGACCGTTATACATCATATCAAACCTCTAAATTTAAATTTCTATCTCTTGCGCGGGACCCAATAACGACTATATTTTTCATTCTCATTCTAAAATAATGCTAATCAATCAAAGTTTTTGATATGAATACTGAATCAATCAAAGTTTTTGATATGAATACAAATGTAAGTTTAAAGAAGATCTCACTTTGATGCTCTTTTAGAATGTTATATTAAATGCATGAAGTAGATATATTTACAGAGTTCAAAACGTCAAAAAAATTGTGATTTTGGATGACTCATCAAGTCAAATGCATCTTGTCCGGATGATCAATATAATCATTTGTACAGTAAAAATCAGATGTCAAAACGGTCAAATTTTAGATCGTTGGAAGCTTTCGGTCGACTGCCTCTTTTAACCGGTCAAGTGTCTCTCCCGACCGGTCGATCGCTCGACAATTTTGGATTTTTTACGTTTTTGCCTCGTTTGATTTGGTTCAAAGGTTTTGAAGAACATGAGCTTTTGGAAAGTATTTTTAACTAACTTTTCAAGATTAAATATATTTTTCAACTTCAAATATTATTTTAAAAGTCATATTTATATTTGATCAAAATATTGAATTAGAATGACTTTTAATGTATAAAATTGTTTTTAATGCATAAAAGGATTTTGAGCGTAAACATTCATTGTTATATATCAAAGTGTTATTACATTTACACTTTAGTTAAGAAATCAAGTTTTTGATTGTTTCAAGGTTTGGCTTTTAAGTTTTTGAATGTGACTTCGAACTTGACATCCTTCATGAGTCCAATTTATGATGATAACTTTTGATCTCTTAACGATCATCGAACAATTTCCCATTGTATGCATTAAAAAACTATAATCACTAGACTTCAATTTGTTAATAAATAAGATTAACTTATTTGTTATAATTAAAACTTTAACGTTATAATCAACCATAGGTTAATAGTAAATGTGTAGTAGATATCAAGGGTATGCTATATGTACACAATGGTTTATACTTTGGTTTACACCCTTGTAAGTTGGCAGATTCCAATACATTGATCTTAACAATACTCTTATCAATCAATGACTATTTTTTTACACAGGGGAAGTGTCAACAAAGGTGTACACATTTGGATGTACAAATAACTTTATCCAGATATCAATATGTTCGTAAGTAAAATGAAAAACAATCCCACTTTCCAAAATTATGTAAGTTAAAGAGTTACTTTTTACTATTATGACTAGTCCTAAAAAAATAAAAATGGAAGGCCCTAGTTTTAAACACTTTCTTTGTTTACTTACCTTTCTTTCTGAATTTTTATAGTTTACGGAAAAAATAATTGCTTGTATATTTTTTAAAGAAGTCATATTTTAAAAAAAATGCTTGGATAGAAAGTAAGAAAAAGTTATGAAAAAACGTTAAAATAAAATTTTAGAGAATATTTAGTTAAAATTGAGTTTGAAATAAATTGATTTTCAAAAAATTACTTCCACACAAGGATTGAGTACCACATCATAATCATATGCCATAATTTTTCTCCAAAGATTAAACTATTTTTACATACAAAGTGTATAGTTTGATTGACAGCCTCATATATATAAAAAATTTGACAGTTAATTGAAAAATGTGTTGTCAAAATTAATGTACTAAAATATGCCAACTAACATGAATTTAAACCATTGTGTTAACTTTTATTATATGTAGGTGTAGCATAATCTTTACTCCAATATGTGCTCCAATATGAATCTATTGAAAATCTAAGATTTTAGAGGAATAATTAGTTTTTCAATTTTTTGTGTATTTTTTAAATTCTTATTATTATAAATAGAGGGTAAAATCATAAGCTAAAATTGTTTCACTAAATTTAAGCTCAATGTTGAGCTTAATTTGTTTTGAAAAATTTTAAAAAGTTGAAGTCAAAGTCAACGATCAAATTTTTAAATAAAAATTTTATGGAATTTATAATTTTTATCAAATTTTCAAACTCAAATTCTATCAACTTTTATCCAAACTAATAACTTTTTAATCAAAGGATTTATCAAATATCCCCTTAGTTCCCTTTCCCCTATCATTATGTAGGATACAAAGCTAAAAATTTGGTTAAAACAGGTAGAAAAACGCGATTCATAGATTAAACGCGCTTTCAGTTTAAAAGTTTGACACTGAAATCTGATCCGTCTAAAAAGTAGAAACTCATCAGATGTTCGTCCCAGAATCAGATGGAACGAAGATCTGTTAGTTGATTAATCCGTCTCCTTCTTCCTGAATGCACACAGAAGAACATGGATCGAGTCCTAAAAGCTGCACGAGCTTCTGGTTCTCTTAATCTCTCCAATCGCTCTCTCAGGTCGGTCCCTTACATCATTATTTTCTGATCGGGCATCCGTTTTTCCCTTTCTCGTTGTATTTCAATCAAAATACAAATAATTTTACTTTCATTAACCAGAATATCGATAATTCTCGTACAGGGAAGTGCCCAATGAGGTGTACAAAAGTTTGGATGCGGTTGCCGAGGATGAAAATTGGTGGGAGGTATAATTTCTTATTTTTCGATTTAGCCTTATAGTTGATTGGTTTTCCGAATTTATGTATTCTGTTGCATGTCTACAGGCTGTTGAGCTGCAAAAACTGATCCTAGCTCATAATGATATTGAAGTGTTGAGGGAAGATCTTAGAAACTTGCCTTTGTTAACGGTGTTAAATGTTAGCATAATAACCTTTCGCATCTCCCAGCAGCTATTGGAGAGTATGTTTTTCTGGAACTATTTAACTATGAGACTTTTTGAACCCATATTTTCTTTTGCTGGAACTGAAACTTGAAGACTGTTTTATGTCTCGTTTGGCAGGCTTCACATGCTCAAATCATTAGACGTGTCATTTAATTCAATCATGGAAATCCCTGAAGAAATCGGATCAGCTGCTTCTCTGGTCAAGTACGTGCATTCCGCAATTTCTATATTATTATTTATGAGGCATGTGGACAAAAATTAGAAAATGCAGCTTCTTTCACCTTAAATGATCATAATTATATTAGCATTTTAAAGATTGGTTTTTTTTTTTTGTTATCACATATATTTCTGTCAATGAACATGTGCCTTAGATTTTCCTGTTCTGCAGAAGGTTTTCATTTGTTTTTGTCTCACTACAGGTGTGATTGTTCAAATAACCGCCTAAGCTATCTCCCTGTCTCTCTTGGAAAATGCACGGAGTTGTCAGAACTTAAGGTAATCTATTATAAGGATATTTGTTACATTTGTTAGTTTGAATTGTGTTTTATCATTATCTCTGTTGGCTTATGCTTTTGATGGTTAAGTATTGTCAAGTTGTAGTAGTTTTGTCCTGCTTTTGTCTAATCATGAATCCTTGAATTATGTAGCGGCATTGTTATAACAACATATGTTTCTGTGCGAAAAACACAATGTACTTACTTGTCTGTAAGTTGAAACAATGAGATATTTATTTCTATGATGTTAGTGGCAAGCTTTGTCTTGAGAACATTTATCGTGTTTCATAGTGTTAAACTAGTACCTGCTCTTGCACGACTCAAACTTATTTACGAGTGTCTTTCTTCATGCCCTTCAGATACAGGTGCCTGTCCCTGGAAAAGTGTCCTACTAATTTGAGATCCACATTCGCTTTTGAAGTAATAAACTTTATTTGTGAGAGTCTTAGGATTATAATCTCTTTAGCAATAAATTTGACTAGATTTTATAGGGAAAAAAAAGCTATAAAAATGGACTAGTTCACTAGTAACTTCATAAACCCATAGCATCAGATGCTGGAAGGATGATTTATTAAAAGGTTCACAATGAAGGCCTTACCCCTGTTTATATATATTGGAGATCTCTCATCAACAATAACTACGGCAAGAACAAAAATAACGAAGATGTTGGATCTATCATCTATGTTAAGGATAATGTCCCAGTAGCTTTATCCAATTCATGAGACCAAGGTGTTTAATAGTAGTCTAAATTTAGAGCATACCTAATATATATGCTTTGCTCTTAATGAATGTGATCTGAAGGTAGTACAGCTGCATAGGTGTGTGTTGTTGGCATTTCTATCTTTTACACATCGAAGAAGTTAACTTGTGCTTTTCTTTGGATACCACGTATTTGAACATTTTGCTCTTACCTTGAATGGTTTTTGGTTATCTTCTCAGGCATCTAACAATAACATTTCCAGCTTGCCAGAAGATCTAGCAAACTGTTCAAAATTTTTAAAGTTGGATGTAGAGGTATTAGAAGCTTTATCTATTAACTCCTGATTAATTTATAATCTAACCAAGCATTCTATGGTCCTCACTATTCACTGTCTTGGACTTTAAGTATGTTATGCATCTTTTTGCCAGGGAAACAAGCTAACAATGCTACCTGATAATTTCATTGCATCGTGCACTGGGCTTACAGAACTCATTGCATGTAAAAACCCGTTCTTCCTTTTATCTGTTATTGAGTTTTGGGCAGCTCGTTCAATTTCTATAGAGTTCCTTATTTAACCATTTTACAGCCAAAAACTTGCTAAGCAGCATTCCAGACAGTATTGGGTGCCTTTCACGTTTGATACGCCTTGATCTACACCAAAACAGTGAGTGGAGCAAGTTTTCTGTTGGACTGTGCTGGATGATTTTCTGCATGTTAATGTTAGAAATATGTGGTGCTTGGTACTTCTCTCTGTAGTTCATAAAATGTCTGCCTCATTTAATATGCTATTTGCATATATGCTGTAGAAATTTCATCAATTCCGTTGTCGATAAAGGGTTGCTCATCCCTTCTGGAGTTTTATATGGGGTACGTTCTCTTTCTTTGTGACAATATGCAGGTTTCTTATTTATTATCTTGTGCTATTCCACATTTACACTTCTGATATTGGCCTTCTTGTTTCTTGGGTTTTGGGCCAATTTCAGAAATAACATGCTGTCCTCATTACCGGTGGAAATTGGATCACTAACGCAGTTGGGAACATTTGATCTGCACTCAAACCAGGTGGCTTATTTAACATCATGTCTGAATTTGCTACAATTTCCCTACGATTAAAATTTTCTAAGAGTTTGAGAAGAGGAGACTCTTTCTAGCATCTGTGAAGTTTTAATTTTTGACTTGTTTTATGACTGCTCATTACAAATTGATCTTTTACTTTTGACATTTTTTTACTGTGCATGTAGTTGAAGGAGTATCCAGTGGAGGCATGCAATTTGCGTCTTTCAGTTCTTGACCTGTCTAATAATTCATTATCTAGTTTGCCTCCTCAGATTGGTAAGGTTAGCATCTTATTTCTAAATAAGCAGTATTGGGTTTAGTTAAATGCACTTTATGATATGCATGAAAAGATGTTTCTTTGTTGAAATCTTTATTCTGTTGATATTCCCTAATAAATGTTAGAATTAAGTTACACACCGTTCTAAAGTATCCTGGTTCGATTCACCAAGAACATAGTCATTCACAATAATTTGACTGCTTCTGCATTTGTCTTTGCTCGAGAAAAAAGTGTGCACTACTAGAATTAATTTAATTATTTAAAAGATCATATTCATTGTTCTATAGAAACAACTAGTACTGCCTTTTGTATCAATCTTTTGATTAGGAGAATGTTCATTTTGTTTGGTTCAAGTATATAATATAGCTTCATTATTATGTTATGTTTCTTATATTAAAAACATGTATCATATTCGTTGGTTCCACGATATTGACAATACTATAATGTATAAATGAGTTAAATGTGGGCAACAACTTCAATATGTAGGCTTGATGACCACATTGCGGAAACTTTTACTTGTTGGCAATCCGTTGCGGACACTGCGGAGGTTTGAATCAATTGTCTTATTTTTCTGCTTTAGCAATGCTTCTGTTTGTCCAGGAGTTGATTAAATATTTTATCCTTGCTCAGCTCCTTGGTATCCGGACCTACACCTGCTCTATTAAAGTACCTTCGAAGTAGACTTCCATCTGATGAAGGTATGTTGGTTCTTAGTATTTGCTTAGGCAGCAGTTGATAATTTACAGGTATCAAGAAGCAGTGATTCTTAGCTTAATTTTCGCAACTGAAAGTTGCTACCTCTAGGCTCTAGCTTTCTAGATTTCAAGTTGACCTGCTTCAGTTGGTATTCTTAAATTTGTCTTGGCGTTTACGTTTATGAATTTTTCGTGCAGAGACTTCAGCAACCACAACTATTAAAGAGGATGTTGTTGCCATGGCAGCTCGATTATCCCTTACTTCAAAGGTAATTTCCCTCCGTAATAGGTTTTCCATGTCTGTCTCATTATTATGAATGAAAATTAAGTTTCTTTAAGCAGACATTGAAGACTTGAGTCTATTAATACATAGGCTATGTAGTCTTCAACCAAGCATGCATTGAAATGGCAAAGTTAATGAAGGCATCCTTCTCTCTGCGGTCTTTTCTTTTTTCTGCTTAAGGTTTTGTCATATATTTGCTGTGGTGTCCTCAGTGTTAGTACCTTTCAGGAACTTTCTTTAGCTAGGCTGGGTCTGGGTGCAGTCCCATCAGATGTATGGAAGTCAAGTGACGTCACAAGAGTCAATCTTTCGGAAAATTCTATTGAAGAGCTGCCGAATGAACTTAGCTCTTGTGTCTCCCTTGAGGTAAACATTTTCTGGATTGCCACCTCTCTGTTAAACTGATGTTGGTTAGGATTAAAGAAAATGAGAAGGAGATGGTTACTAAAACTTTGAAAGGCATCCCTGTGATCTCATCTATTCTGGCAATTAAAAATATACTATATATAGTTTTAATGTAAATGTATCCTTGAAAATCATAACATCCAAACATTTTTATTTGAGGTATTGACCTTTCTGGTGGCCCAGCTTAATGTGTTGGTGAATCTGATTCTTGATTTGAAAACCAAGTTAATTTATCCTTCTTAATGTTCCTTTGCCGAAGCTATTTGCATAATATAGCCAGAAATGTGGCTATCTCTTTTATCAATTCGATAATATAGCTTTTTATCTCGTTCAGGGTCCAGATTAATTTCACTTAGAGAGTTTATGCACAGCAACTTTAAATGTCAACTAAACTATGGCTTGTGAAGTCATCATAATTTGACTCTTTTAGAAATGTTTATGAACTGAGAAGCCTTGTGCATTAAGATTTTTAAAGCTTTTTACTTGACACATTCAATCTGCAGGCTTTGATATTATCCAAGAACAAGATAAAAGAGTGGCCTGGTGCAATTTTGATGTCTCTTCATAAACTTTCGTGCTTAAAGCTGGATGGAAATCCACTGAGAAAGGTGACTATGATTTAATTCTGAACTTTGTCTTGTGAAACTAACCTTCAGCTGCTAATGTATGAGATGTACATTAGTAGGCACACAATTGTTCTTGATAATCATTCTGAATATTGTCTAGTGGAATGAACCTTCATTGACTACATAAATTAAGATTAGACATAGATAGGTAAACACACTTGAGAAGCGAAGAAGTCTTTCTTGGGGCAATCATTTTGGCTAATTTTAATGGGTTTGGTTCCTCAAAGGCCGGATAAGAAAACTAAGCTCCAAGCTTTGTTTGCATCAAGTCCACATATAACCTTTTATAGTGTTATATAATGCTGCATCTACTTTTCCGCATTATATGAATTCCTTTCTGACCTCTGTTTGCTTTCTCATAGATCCCCTCTGATGGTTTTCAAGCTGTTTCCAAGCTTCAGATTTTGGATCTCAGTGGTGCAGCAGGTTCTTTACCAGAAAACCCAACATTTTCTAGCTTACCAGAGTTGCAGGAGCTCTACCTGAGGTCTGTTAATAGGAATCAATTATTTCAAATTTGCATATTTGCTGACCTTATTATATTGCTCGCCATTCATTTCCTGTTTGATTGGGCAGGAGGATGCAAATATCAGTTGTCCCTTCAGATATATTGACTTTACAGCAGCTAAAGGTTCTAGATTTAGGCCAAAATTCTCTTCAATCAATTCCAGAGGTAACATCTCTCTCTCTCTCTCTCTCTCTCTCAGACTTAAAAAGGGTGACAAATTCAAATGAGATTTTACTGACACCTCCTGTAGAAGACATCTGATTTTTAGTGGTGATTAGATTTGACTCAGACTTTCTATTTCCAGTTTTTTGCCACTTCGTTACACCCACCAAGCCCCCAGCATTGGGCATATTAACTTTGTATAATACTTGTATAAGACCGTGTTTGTCTTCAACTTCCCAATCTTTTAATTTCACTAATAGGCCACCCATTGATGGTGGTTATGGATGATAAAAGAAGAAAATTTTCAATTATCTAACGAAAGGAAAAGAAAAGAATACTTGTTGGGAAATAGGGGAAGTCAGCAAAGGACACATGAAGCTAGGATTTATCTCAATGGGTATTTTGCTTCTTAAGATACCCTATTATTTCCTTTTTAATGGGCATGGGGTGTTGAAAGTATTCTGCGTTAAGAAATGAATGAATACGTTAAAAAATATATAAAGATTAGTCCCAGGCTTGAACCCATCTGAGTCTATGGAATGCATGGAGCTTACCATTTGAGCTGTGGAAAACAATCTGAATCCTTCTGTATCATCATTAATATTGCACTCTTTCCCAATCATATTTGTTATATTCTCTCAAGCTCTTCCTTTCACTTTCTTACTTTTTGTGATTTTGAATTTAATTGTTTCAATCCTCGCATTTGTACTCTTATCTATCCTATTAAAAATTATATTTATACATTATAGCATTTGCCTGCAGTGTGTTAAAAATTTGACTTCTCTTACGGAGCTTGATCTGTCAGATAACAACATGTCTTCAGTTCCACCAGAACTGGTAACTTTTTGGTCTTACCATTTCTTTGTTCGGGTTTTTGTCAATTGCGCGAGTTGTAGGCTTTATCTGAAAGTTCGCTAATTCTATTCCCAGTATAGAAATGATTAATAATTTATACTCTTCCTTTTCTGCTTAATGAACTGGGAAATTGATTCTATCTTAATATTACGTCGATTGGGATGAATGGATAAATTCTTATAATTGATGCACAATGGATGAACTAAATGATGTAATCAAAGGCACTGGGTTCCTTCATTTTTGCTTTGCCTTGTTGTTCTGAAAAAGGGTAATAAGGGGATAGGGGAAGAGGAAAAGAATCTGCTAATCAATTGAAAATTGTTTAGTCATTAGCAATATATGCTTTCTCATATTCACCATGCATATTAAGAGGGGAACTTTGTTTCCCATACTTCTGCTTTGCTAATTGCTTTTTTGAATATCTGGTTCTACAGGGTTTGCTTGAAGCCAACCTGCAAGTACTAAAACTTGATGGGAATCCATTGAGAAGGTACAGTTCATCTTTTAGAATTACTCGTTTGGAGTTTGTGATTAGATGAATGATTTTTAGCTCAAATATTAAGAATAGGTCTAGTAAGTCCACCGAACCTAGTTGTGCCGTGTCTATCCCCTACACGCCCATGCGAATTAACCATATCTACTAGAGGCATCAAAATCTTTGGTGAATTAACAATTTCCAGTTCTAATGTGTGAACAAAGTACAGCAAGGTCTGATACCAGCATATGACTATCCTGCATGTGTGCAGGAAATCTCCCATGTTTCACACTTCAAAAATCCTTCTAGTCATTTTATGGTAATGCTAAATGCTTAGAAGTTAGATCAAGGTTTTATACTACAAAACCATCGTGAGAAATGCCTGCCTTCAAATTTTACACTTGCTCAATCAAATTCCTGATCTTGGTTGCCTACATTACTTTCAGCTTGGTTATTCTCTGATATGAACAGGAGACGACATGAAAATCTAAATTATCTCAAGAGTCCATTGGACAAATATAGCATTGACCTCTTCAGCTAGTAAATCAACAGCAAGCGAACATATGGAGTGTGAATCAATCAATGAATAATGAAACCCAAGAAACCTGACAGATGGATTTTACATTTTTGTATTGCAACTTGTGAAAATGCTCCAGACTAAGAACATCCAAGTCATTCATTGTTCTGAAATGAATGGCTGTCTTCCAGATTCTCATTTTTCGTTCTGTCTACCTTGGCCCTATGTCTATATCTGTCCACTTTTTTATTTACTCGGCATAAGCTACTACGATGCTCATTCATCTCTCCCATGTCCCCCCACTCCCTATCAAACAGCGGAATCTGAGAATGAAAAATGCATTTTCCATGTTCAAAGTATACAAGTTACTTCTGAAAAACGTAATTATGATTTAAATATAGTTGGTTCTTAGAGCAAGTTACATAAACCTAAAGGGTGGTTTATGAAACTTGCAGAGACTTCCCCTTCATTTTCAAAAATTTCAGAAATCTCCTTGAGGTTTACTTCTGGTAGCAGATTCCTCTGTTAGTTTTCGTACTTTTGATATAGGTGAGACTACTTTAATTAAAAATACCATTATAATAATTGTTATATATTCAAAATTATAAAATGTGACTTTTTTTTTAAATTTATTGTTATTTTGCAAATATGATTGACAAATAATTAACAAGCCAACATAAATAAATGTTTTAGAATAACTTGATGAATCTAATTGAAAATTCTTGCCTGACAAGCTACACAAGATGAAACGCTATGCTGTTAGTTTCTATTGAAGCACCACTGTTTATGCAATTTTGTTACATGTACATTAAGTTTGACATTGTTGTGAAATGACAGCTTTTTATATATTGATTTTAACAATACTTTTAAACAATCCATTACACAGATTTTGACACCTTGAAATGTCAAGTTTAATGTACATAAAGAGTGTACAAGTAGTCTAATTCCTCTTTTTGCGAGTTGATAATAAAGATGTGGGTCAGTAGAAATGCACTTAATTAAAATAATGTCTCTGGCTTTTTCAGTATCCGAAGGGCTATTTTGGACCGAGGAACCAAAGCTATCCTGAAATATTTGAAGGACAAAATCGTAGAACAATAATGGTTTCGTCTCTCTCTCGATGAAGGTGCATTTGCAGGCTTTATGTGCATTGTTTCTGGGTTGATGAACTGAGTGAAAACAAATATTTTTTGCTTTGATTTTTTTTTTTTTTTAAATTTTAAAGTGGTGATGGTGGGCTTGAGTTGACATAATACTTTCGGATACTTATATTATTACTGAACAATCTCTGTTATTACAACTAGTTTTTAGATTGCATTCTGGATTTTACTACGTGTGGAATGAATCAAAAGTTGGTGAAAACTTGTGTAAATCGTCGTCAATGTTACTGCACGAACCCTCTTTCTTCCATGATTAAACGAGTTGGTCCAGCAAATTAATGCGTTTTAGGATTTTGAGATGCCCTGTACCCCAAGATAACTAAAGTTGGCTTGATGTAGAAATTTTGAGAATGGATTTTGTGAGAAGTGATTTTTTTGGGGAGTGATTAAAAAATAGGAAAATTACACGATCAAATAATTTAAGAAAAACCTTTTCTTTTCCACCGGGCCCTGAAACTCCACTACCATCAACTAGCAAGCTTAGTGCTGTTGGTCCATCCCCTCTATTAGCTGTTCATCTCATTGACATTATTTACAGTTACTATTTTACACTTCGACCGTACAATGGGGACTGGCAATCAGATGCGCTAGAATCTACGATGGTATTGCTTAGTGTATCTTCTGTCCTGGGTAAAGGTGGGCAACCTGAGACTCTGTTGGAAGCTTTGTTGCATTGCTTGGAGCAAACGTCATCTCCTGCATACAGGCATATGGGAGGCTTGCAATTCGGCTTGGGGCTCCTCGATGATGTCACTAGCCTATTTAGTTTGCTTGCTTTTTGATACGCAGATGCTGATTCAGGCAGCTGAGAAAGAGCTAAAGTTGAGAAACTGCACAACTCAAAAAGGGTGGAAATCAAGAACAAGCTTAAATCTTCTGAGCGGAAGGTTTACTTCCTAATGTGTTGGGTGCACGAGCAGCCGGCTGAAGTGTGGCCTTCCTTGGCAGCGCTGGTGAATACAGAGAAATTATAAATAATTTAAGAAAAATCTTTTCTTTTACGATCTTATCTTATCCACTTCAATCCTATGTACCAAATATAAACCTGTGTCAAAAGTGTAAGTCAATTCATAGTGATAGCGCTGTTAAACAAAGTGGATTAATAATAATTAATAATTTTAATCAGGTTGTGGGTACAAAGAGGATTCACTTATCCATACAACTTTAATGACTTGAAAATATGTCTCGAGCGAAAGTTTCTTCAAATATAGTCTCAATCAGTGTTCTAAAGAGTATAAAGTGTGGTTTGACGACAAGGTCTGGATGAACTTTTTAGAACATTGATCTCTACATTATGCCTGCCATGTGTATTACTAGGCTTACCTGATCATGGTATTGCAATTCTAAAATTGTTGAAGTTTAGTCGATAATCTAACTTCCCTTTCAAAAAATGAGTGTTGAACGAGGTATAATATGTTGAAGGCTCTTGAACAAGTTAAAACTCAACCTCAGATTGCAATTCATTCAATTTTAGAAACGTTCAAGTAAAACTCAACCAGATCTACCAAACAATGAAGTGAATAAAATAAACACTATACGCAAGAACTTCCTATTCAACGAACTAGTCATAACTCATAAGCCATTAACAACCGGAGGTTCAAAATTCCAAAGATAAGATCATAAATTTCACCAGTAAATGGTCACATTCAAATCTGCGCTACTTCGATCATTTTTACCGGCCCTGTTCCTCTACAGTAAAACCTTTATAAAATAATAATGTTGAGACAGAATTTTTTTTATCTTATTTTAGAGGAGTTATTAATTTATTGAAAATGAATAATTATTAAATTATAGAGTATTTTATACTTTTAGAACTTGTATTATATTTTCCTATAATACATGTAAGCACAGAAAAATGCGCATACAAACATATATTAAAGAGGAAACATGAATGAACATGACTTCAAAATTTAATATCTTGAAACATTAATCGTTCAAATTATTTCATGTACGCATAAAATAAAATTTCTATTGTAATTAGTTTTTAACTTAAGACCTCCAATTATTCCAAATTTCATACTTTTTTCTACTATGACGTTTCATTTGAAATGAATTAAAAACCTGCAATATTCAGTCAAATGAAAATATTAATGTTGAACCAGAGGTTAGTGAGGATGAAGGAATCAATGGATTGTGTGAAGATATTTTTAGCCTACGCTATAGAAATGTGATGGATGTCGAGCACCTTTTAAACTATTCTAGTGAAAATGACGTGGTGATGAAATCTCATACTAATAAAAATATTATTCAAGTGATACTCAATACACCTATCAATGATGATCATGATCTAGATGATAATTGTGTTTTACCGACTATTTCTTCAAAAGAGGCATTTCCAGCAATTTTCGTAATTTTAAATTTTTAATTTGTACAAAATGAAAAATACATGTCAAATGTAGTATGCGCATTGCAAAAAATTAAGAATGAAGTTTAGTTTGATTTGGGTACAAAGAAAAAGCAAGACTTTAAATGTATATTTTGAAAAAGAGGCGAATTAAAGAAAATATTGTCAAATTAAATTTGTTAATTTGTATCAGTATAAATTTCTATAAAGTTAAGTATTTATTATTTTATAAATTCGTTTAGCCTTGAACAATCTAAAAAAAATAAAATTATCTTTTACATTTAACGGGGTTATTAATTTAGTACACTGGCCCAAATGGAAACCAAAGAATTTTACTATTTAAGCGAAATTATTAATTTATTGAACATTCATTTATCGAGGCTTTACTATATATGCCACGCGGATAATGGATTGATAAATCTTTGGAAAATTGACACTATATGCATGAAATGCTATTAGCAATTTTTACATGGAAATATGGTGATAAATATGATCATCCAGAGAAAATTCTCAACATCTAACCCTCCCATTGTAACAGGATTCATCCTCATATTAACAACTTCCTGTAATTGTCATATTCCTTGCTTGAACCTTAATTGTCTTCGAGGATGGCTTATTTGCCTGATTGTCTGTTGCATCTTCAATCTCAGTTTCTGAAAATTGTCTGAACTTGAGAACCTTATGAAGACGTGCAATTGGATTGACTTGCTTGCCAGGGGATTTTGGGTCTACAATGCATTTTCCTGCGAAAAGGTTGCCCTCAGATGACCCAGTCTCTTCGTGAATCACGGGAGCAGCATCTGCCAAAAAATGTTCAAGTATATGAATAACAAGTTGGATTCATTCCATAGTGTCAAGGGACCGTTAAAACTTAAAAAGTGTCTGAAAGGAATTAAAACTCGGGTACAACAAACTCAAGCTAGATGGATTTCCAGATATTGAAGGTTAACATCTACGTAGCATGAATATGGAGTTGCAGACTCCATTTCGGTTAATTTCTTACATAAAGAAAGATCCATCAATGAAGGGTAAAAGAGCATTAGTAGCATGAATGTTATTTGCTTTATTAAATGACAATGTGTGATAAGTACATTGTAAACAAAGCTAAAAGTAATTGGTTTACAGAAGTTTTAAAATTTTCCCATTCATAATTAGACTATTCTATAGGTTAGAAAATGCCAAATCCACAATCAGCTCCTTCAAATATATACATTGCCAACTCAGAAGTAGTGGCTCACCACTTTCATTGAAAACAAGGCAAGTTCCAATTGTTTCTTCATATTCTCCTATCTGAAATAAAGGGAAGAGATAATAGAAAAAAATTTACTCAAGGAAAGGGGGGAAATGTATCAACTTTCTATCACCAAGTGAAGTTTTCTGGGTCTTAAACATACCAGCTTAATTTTGTCATCGATAACCAGAATTGGGTTGAGTGTGTCCAGACCCTGCATTATACGTTGAATGATCAAATAACATAAACTAAAATAATAAATGCCAAACAAAATTTACTTAAAGCACTTCAAAATTGATGAGCATTTATTTTGATTCTATAAACATTGAGTACAAACTTAAGAATGCCAAGCCATCCTCAATTTAATCTATAAAAATCAGAAATAAATTGTTTCAATGAAGAGTTCTGTAGATAACATTAAGACATCAAAAACAAATTATACAATCGAAAACTAAGACGTTAAAAGAGTTTGACTGAATCCGATTCCAGTGCTTGCAGAGCCTTGGAATTGAAATTGCACAGAAAAAAACTTATATTCATTCCACTACAACTCCGTTGCCGTCAAAGTTAATAAATCTCCTTTGCATGTTCAGATGATTAGAACAAATTTACACGCCCCTTTGATTTCTAAAAGATTAAATCATAGCTTAAAACCCTTAAATTTCCTCTTCTATTTGCTGAATGAGTTCAATATTTCGTCTCACCATTCTATCAGCCTCTAATTTCTGAACTATGATTTAGAGGGTGATTTTTTTAACGTAAATAGATTATCTATATTACACAGTTCTTGGAGAAATACAAGTACGTAGAATTCTAGAAATCAAAGAAAGAAATTTCATATAAATATAAACATATTAGATATCGAAAATCGTACAGAGAGAACGTATGGCGCATTGGGAGGAATGTGAATGTCAGCAACGCCATCCAGATCAATCAAAACATACTCTTCTTCTTCTGATGACGATGCTTCTTTATTGCCTTCCATTGATCCACAATTAAAGAGGAGAAATAAATCGTTTTGTGTTTCGTGTCCCCTTTTGAGGATACCGAGTTTGAATAGTGGATCGACTGTGGGCTCAATGGGCTAGTTTTGGGCCACTGTTATAGACTATTCAATTGCAAACATGGAATTTACATGGAAAGAAAATAAATTCTAGAAATAATTTGCATAGAAAATATCAATTACATGTATTTGATTGACTTAATTTTCAACCTA
>CAIGRO010069223.1:0-12950 GCA_903798355.1 Fraxinus baroniana
GTTTCTTGGTACTTGTTCATATTAAGCTCATGTTTGAACTACATTATTTTTTTCATTCTCATTCTTCTACTCATTTTCAACCACACATTCTTCAATAAAATAATATTTTCCATCACATAAATAATTTTTTCTTCTTTTTCAACCACATATTCTACATCAATCTACTATTTCATAATACATTCTTCCAAAATAATGTGGCTCAAACACACCCTAAATATCCTTGGCATCTAAACAAAATTCAGACACCAATCACCATGCATGCCAATAAAGGATGAGACAAATTATATGAAGCGAAGCTTCTGCTTGAATTCAAAGGGAAAAAGAGATCTAGACCAGAATAGGCATAATTGATGTTCCAAATGCATCTAAGTTATCTAGAGGATTATGATGGGACCAAAACATTTGAAAACAACATAGAGTGGTAAGGCTTGACAAAATGTTGGGGACAGCGAAAAGAACTCTACATCAATACCTGGTAATCCGCAATTTCACTTTCATTATGAAATCAAAAACAAAAAGTTGTTAGAATCTGAATCGGCCAGCAGGTGACAATAAACATTTTTATGCCAAGAACAAGAAAATAAACAAACAACAAAAGCTATTGGACAAAACACAAGATGGCGTCACGATCAAATGAGATTTGTAGTCTAATATGCTAGTAGTTGTCTTCGCAACTATTATACACGCAAGTTCATTGTTTCTAAGAATTTACCAGCAAAAGGAAAATGCTAAAGATATTGGAAATACAAATCTAGCCCATGTTTGAGACCCATTCTCTAAAAATTCATTTTCCCCGGAATCATTTTCAACCACAATTTCTCCAAATAAAATAATTTTACACGTAAACCAAAACTTTTTCATACTTTTTAACCACGCTTTCTCAAAAACAAATCACTATTACAAAATGAATTCTCCTAAAAATGGAGCGCTAGTGATATTGTAATAGCATCCACCAACCATATTTCGGAGAGGGGGAACATCAAGAAGCAGTTCTCAAATTAAAATTTTCCCATGGCTGGACTTCATGTTGCATTTTGGACTCCTACTTTGAGTGTGGAGGAAATAACCTAAATGAGTATAACTCCCAGGAACTTGGAAAACCAGAAGATAAATACAAAGTCAAGAAAAGAACCTAAACAACATAAAGAAAGCTTATTGCTGGGTGTTCAATGGATCGGGGCAAAGTAGTTTCGTTACCAATAGAAAATTTAGTAATTGCCAGCCAAAGAACAAAAAGAAAGGACTCTTCCTTGCTTTTCCTTGCACTACAAAGGGTATCAATAGTCAAAAATTACATCCAAGATGCATGAAAACGAACTCCTCACGTTTTTTTACTTGATATAACCAATAGCAACTGAGGAAGGTTTGTTTTGATCTTCAAACTAGTTAACAAGGCAAAGATAACCTAAAGTAATGCCATTTCAATCGGTGACTATATGACTTTGTAAACTATAAATAAAAAGATCATGTCTTAGCAGTGAAAAATGTTACTCGTCGGGCCTTGCCACATCACAAGACTCTTCTTTCTTGAATGAATGAAGATAAATAAGTAAAGTGAACACATGAGCCAGCAATCTATAAATGTGACAAACTAGACAAATACATTAAAAGAGAAGGCTTATACAACATGGAATCATGGATAAAGGAGTCAAAGTAGAGAAAAAAGTTGGCATTAAGTTGAAGAAACGTAAGCCATATAAATATCGACATTACACCTTATTTCAAAAAATAAAGAACGGGACGGATTGACTAATGATTTTTTTTAAAAAAAAAAAAACACCTTAAGGACCGCTCAGAGTGAGGCGTGCAAAAAACACCTCAAGGCACTAATTGTGGGGCTGTTTTGGAGGTGTATGCCTCAGTTGTGTAAGGCATACATCTCAAAGCACCGCCTCAAGGATTGTGGTCCACAAAATATAAAAAGGCCCAACTCTTAAATCAATAAAATTGCTCAATGTCCACCACCATGGTTTAAAAGTTCAAATTCAGGCATACCTTGATGGAGAAGCTCAAAAATAGCCTCGGGGAGAGACCATTTGGTGACATTAATAAAGCATAATGACACACCTCAAACCAATGAGTCGGGCCCCACTATTCATATAAACATACTTAATTGCATGTCTTAATTCGCACACCTCAAACCATGAGAGGCGTACGCTCTTTATTAAAATCTACTTAATTACATGCCTCAATGTGCACAGCTCAGACCACGAGAGGCCTGCAATTCTCTTAAATCAGCTGGGGGCCATTTTTTATTCAAACCTACTTAATTACATGCCTCGATGCACACAGTTCATGCCACGAGAGGCATGCGCTTCTCTTTAATCAGAAAGGGGGCCCATTATTAGTTTAAACCTAATTAATTTAATTGGTTGACCAGCTTTGACAAATCTACTATTTATTTAAATCAACCTGATCTCTTTTTATTTATTAATCAGCCATTAAAAAGAATAAATTATGTGTCCAAAACTAGGATAAAACGCAACCCACAACACTCATGAACCACTGTTAAGCACACTGACTCTAGAATTGCAGCACATTGATGACTCATAATAGCACATCGACTCTAGAATGGCATGGGTACTTTAACTTGTTCTATTGTTTTGGAAATTTTGAAGTTTATTTATGGTTAACCACGTGCTTATAATAATAATAGTAGTAGTAGTAGCAGTTCATGAGGCTCACGCCTCACCTCACAATGGAAAAACGCCTTGGTACCCGATTTGGCCTTGTTAAACACTAATGCCCACATATAGAAATGGAAAGAAATAGAACAATTTTCTTATGAATTACTTTCAAAATTTCTATCCAAGAAATATCAATTCTTACTATATTATTGTCCACATTCATAAAGCTTCATCACACATCCAACAATTTAAATGCAATGTTTTAGCACTTCCATGTGCAAATAAATCATTAGTCTAAAAGCAACAAAGTCTTCTCTTTACTATTTGACCGTCTTGCCTAAGTTAATGCTTTTAGAGAAACTACTACCTCATTTGGCTCATTAGTTCCCAGAATATGGTGGTCATATTAGGTAGAGAAAAAATATCTTATCAGTTCCCACAATATGTTTGACTTATTAGGTAGGGGAAACAGATTTCAGCTAACAGAAACATCAAAATTCCCAAGTGCCAATTGAATCTAGTCCCAATTCATAAAAGTGTACTGAAAATGCAAATCAGTTAATAGTATGGATTATAGAAAACAACTGATCAGTCAAATTATCACTTCTTATCTACTTGAAAGCTCCAATGCAGTACGATACACTGCCATAAGAACCAAGTATGTAGGTCTGCACAAGTAGCCAGAATACAAAATTCTAATTCATGATGGAAGTAGCCAAGTTTTAAAGTCATTGAACAATTAGTTAAATTCAAATCTTTCAAACCTTATAAGCTCCATCCTCACAAAGTGAAAGGTCAATCATTTTCCATAGTAGAACTCAAGAAAACCACATCTTAACCATCTGATGAACATAAAATTCATATATTGAAGCAGCAATGAAGAGACGTGAATATAAAACAGATAAAAAAAAAAAAATTGTGAGGACATACTTCTTCAATGCTGGTACTATGGTCAGTGGACAACTGCAATGCAGACAACCTCGTAGCTTGGTGAACATGATCTTCATTCCTCTTCTTATTTTCCCTCTCACTAACATCTGCAAGCTCTTCAACTATACCTTCGGCATTCAACCCATCATCCCCTGCAACCTTCAATTCTGCACTAGAACTAACCTCTTCAGGTTGGTGCTGCGCAACAATAGCCCGACTATCCCCTACATTCATTACATAGACATCTTCATCCCTCATCAACACAACCAACAAGCAAGAACCCATCAATGCAAGTTCAGGATACTGATCGAGAACCTTATCTGTCATATCCAAATATGCACGTTCTGTGACCTCAAGTGCCCTTGACATTGCTCTCAGAACCAACTCATGATCAACCGGCCCCACCTTCGGCTTCCTCCCATTTCTAATAATCCCCTCCCCCTCCACTACTCTATTACTCTCCATTTCACCTACCAACTTCTCTTTCCCCTCGAACCAAAATCTCCAAGGGAACAATCTTCTACCATCCTTATCCTTGTGCTTACTCAATAAACCATGTTTTAGTTTTGACAACAATAAAGACCTCCTACTCACAGCTGAACCTGCAACGTTAAGGTTCAAAGCATCGTCAACGGAAAATGCGAATCTATCTGAACCTGATAAATCAAGTCCCTCTCCTGGATCATCCTCAGCTAAAAATTCCCATAATCTTCTCCTCCTAACCTCAATCTGTTTTTCTTCAAATGTCACCTTTTTTACGGATTTCGTTTCATTTTCAGCTACCTCCCCTTCTGTAGCCTCTTTGTTTTCTTGAGATAAGTTAGTGTTATCAGCCATTAATGCATTTTCGGAAGCTACAACTGCTTCCTCAGTGTCCCAAAACAAACCCTCTAGTTCATTGTACATGGCTTTGTACAAATTGCTCATGAGAAACTCGGGGGCATCGGGGCCATTGAATCCATCATAAATTCCAACAAAAAGCCACCCATGCTCTTCTGATACTACCACATGTACCCGATCCTCCCCTGCCTTACCCAATGCCCAATGAACATTGCTGTCACTCCCCATCTCGGTCCTTCTGCCGCTCTCTCCAGATAACGGGATATCCTTCCTGCCTCCTCCAACTAAATACCGTACTGGCACCACCCAAGGGCGCTTCCTCTCAGAGAAGTTCCTGTACAATGCTTTGCGAATTCCAGAAATACCCTTCCTTCGTTTTTTCACACACACATTACCCAACGGTGCTGAAAAGGGCACCCCGTTACCGTCAGGACCTATGCCTCCGGCAGCACTATCCAGCGGGCCCGAGAGGGCCCCACGCTCGATCGGACCTGACATAAAGAACGCCCGCTCCAGCGGCCCAGACGGTGGCTCACGTTTGCCGTCACGAGGTACCGGCTGCAAAGGCAAGGCGCTAAACGAAGACGTGCTCTCAAACCCATTGACAACACTACCCCTGGTTCCAGCCAAACAACCAGGAGCATTGCTGTTATTGTTACTCTCGATGGCGTCGTCGTAAATATCGTCAAGGACAGTTCTGGGAGTCCAAGTATTTGCACTAACAGAGGCACCGGAAATAGCTCGGAAACCGGTTTCTGGTATCCCTGGCGGTTTAGGTCTTTGCGGATCGTCAAAACGGAGTGACTGCGAGGGGGAAACAAAGCGATCAGAGTGAGTAGGGGACACAAAGCGAGCAGAGGACCGGACGTAACAGAAGGAATGGCCTAGGGTTTCGTCAAGCGGTTCAGTAGCTGAGAAAATGACACCCTCTTCGCCCCGGTTCGCACCGGCCGACGGGTTGAAACACGGGAAAACCTGAGAAAACCCTGCCCCCATCACATCCGCCGGTTCATTTCGCACCCCCCCAAAAACACAAAAGAAATGATAAAACAAAAAAAATACAGAATGTATGTTTGCAGCTGGTAAGATTTGTAGAGAGAGAGAGAGAGAGAGAGGTGGAGTTTTTAAAAAAAATTGCGGGTTGGTAGTCTGATGAAGTAAAATCTAAAAGAGAGCGAAGTGAATACTTATGTTTTCCATTTTATTCAACGCGCAGAGAGAGAAAGAGTAGGGGTGGGGTTGGTATGTGTACTGTGCTTGTAGGATCTCCATCTCCTGCATTTTCAAATTCAAGATTTCAGAAGGAAGAAAATAGAGCAACCCAACTTTTTGCTTCAAAGATTACAAATTGATTATAAGCCCTGTTTGATGATCATTGGGAGAAAATGATATTTTAAGCCGACACTTTAATTTTCATATTAATTTTCAATCACACGTTTGTAAAATAAAATATTTTACACTAAACTTTAATTTTTTTTTGCTATTTTTAATCATGTATTCTCCAAAAAAAAATCGTTATTCAAAATTTTATTTTCTCAAAATAATGATTTTTTCAGAATGTGTAGTTAAAAAATATGAAATTTTTTTGAATTTACGTATAGAATATTTTGTCCATGTTTGGGCTTCATTAAAATTATAATTCATTTTTCTCTTTTCTTATCAACCACACATTGTTCAATAAAATCATATTACATGTAAATCCAAATTTTTCCTTCTTTTTTAACCACACATTTTCCAAAAAATTACTACTCCAAAATACATTTTTTCCAAAATCTAATTAAAATGGAGAGTTTTATTGTGTGAATATATAATTGAAAATGAATATGACAAATAAAGAATTTTAATTTAAAGAGAGTCAAACATACATTGATTTGTAACCATTTACTATTTTCATCATATAAAGATATGCTTGTTTTTCTTTTTCATGTCCCAAATTATAAGTTTTTGTTTTTTTGGTTGAGAGTATAAATAATTTGTTAATTTTCAATATGCCTCTATTTAACACGTTTTATTATCAATAAATATGAAACTATTTTTATTTAGGGTGTGTTTGAGCCACATTATTTAGGAAGTATGTATTTTAAAATAGTAGATTGATAGAGAATGTGTGGTTGAAAAAGAAAGAAAAGTTATTGATATGATGAAAAATATTATTTTATTAAAAAATGTATGGTTGAAAATAAATAAAAGAATCAGAATGAAAATTCTAAGGTGTGTTTTAGCCACATTATTTTGGAAGAATGTATTCTGGAATAGTAGATTGATGAAGAATGTGTGATTGAAAAAGAAAAAAAAAGTTATGAATGTAATAAAAAATATTATTTTATTAAAAAATGTGTGGTTGAAAATGAGTAGAAGAATGATAATGAAAATTTTAATGTGTAACAAACAGTGTCTTAATGTGGCTCAAACTGGGCTTAAACTAGTATTCAATGTATGACATATTAGGAAAAATGTAAGTCCTTGTTTGATCCACATCATTTTTTTTCATTCTCTTTCTTCTACTCATTTTCAACCACACATTTTTCAATAAAATAATAATTTCCATCATATCAATAATTTTTCCTTCTTTTTCAACCACATATTCTCCATCACATCAACCAAAAAATGCGTTCTTTAGAAAATAATGTGCACCAAACGGGAAGTATATTTATTATAATCAATATATATTTATTATTTCAACTATATTGATTATATTTTTTTAATTTACGTGAAAATAGAAACAAGTCTTTTCGATTATCTTTTAAAATATTGGGGAAAAAAGAGAAAAATAAACGTAGACTTTTATAAGATATTCGAATTGTTCAGTGAATTCACTTTAAAATCACTGAGGTGCTTAGTGCGGTGTAAGTGGAAGTGAAGGCTACTAATTCACCGGATAATTATTACAGTGCTTAGGATTTAATACTTATACAAGTGAAAGTGGACCCTACTAATTGATTCCCTCACAATTACTACGGGGAGTGTAGGTAACAATTGCACCAACTAATTATTGTTCAATTACTACGGGCTCTTAGCACCAATACATGTCCAATAAATTAATGAGTCAACAACATCCATTGCCACCTAGAGGTGAACAAAAAAAAATCGACAATCTATCAAATCGAATCATCATTTGTTTGGTTCCATTTTGATCCATCGATGTTTCAATTTCACAACATTTGAAAATGGTTCTAGGTTTCAATTATAAAAATCGTTTCATATCAAATCGAATAGTGCATTCAATTTTATTTTATTTTTAAATACTTATTTTACTATCTCTGCTCCCTCGAATAGTGTATCCAATTTTTATTTTTTTAGATACCCAAAAAAAAATGTTGAGCGAAAGTCCCAAATCTTTCAATAATATGTAGCACGATCTCAAACATTTAAATCGTATGAGCTACATCCAAAACATTTCACTAATTGTGTGCCGGGGGCGGGGGACTATTGATGATTTTCAGCCAAAATATGATAAATAGAGTTATATACATAATTATGTTAAGTCATAATTTTCGTGATCTTTGTCAATTTTCATGATCTTCATTGATCTCATTGACATCTCCTCAAATTGATGTTGCACGATCGATAAACATCAATTTTTTTAACTGAAGTACAAAAGAACTCAAATGTCCAACTCCAATAGGCAGCCCAAAAATAACCACACGTATAAAAATCGATGAACTTTTTGAATCAAAATGAACTCAAGTCCCAAATTATACTGTCATACTTCTCGCACTTTAATCAGTCGCCCTATTGTTGCTGGATTAGATTTCTTTTCTGTCACAATGAGGAGAGAAAAAAACAATTCGTCTTACTGGGTGTTTTTTGAAAAATAAAATGTATTCCTATTTTTTTTTAACAAGGAAGGTGAAGGGTAAATTAGAGATAGAAACTAGGATGATTAAATTAGGTTTGGGATGACAGGAACTGCAACACACTCAATGCATCAAAGAGTCACAAAAGTTCTATCAATCGTTGACCACCCAAGAGTCATGCGTAGACAAAAATCCTATCCCTGTTTGTTTCACATTAGTAAAAAAAAAATGAACCGTTGGTATAGTAGAATAGCAGCCATATTTGACCAGTTTGTTTGTGGTGGGACCCACTTTATTTGAAAAAAATGTACAAATTTTCATTTTCTTGTTTAAATAATGTGAAACAAATAGGGGCTCTGTCAATCGTTGACTACCACACACGTTGACAAAAATTCTATCAAACATGACCCACCACAAGAGGCTAAGTTATTCCCAAAGAAATCCGATAATTCAATATAAAATCTACGAGGTAGGCTTTGAAACCATAACAAACTTTTGACTAAATATTCTACTCCATCTATCCTACCTATGAAAGCCCTATCCCCACCAAGTCTCCAACCCTGTCGTGGCACTACCGACTCTCCCAACCCGCTAAAAATGGATCTGATTTCAATCAAGTCAACTTATCTCGTTGGGTTTGATAATCTTCACCATACCCACAAGCTTTTCTCCATCTTTTTCAACGAGGTGAGTTTTTTCACTATTGACGTCCTGACCAAGCTGTTACGATTATTAGGTTTTCTACCTCCATATGCCAGCTAGTTGACTTAATGCGAATAGGAATCATGAAAAAGCAACAGATTTTGAAGCATTTTTAGATTCCTAGTTTCATGGGGTACCTTTCTTCTTGACACAGAAAGAAATATCGTGCGGCAGTTGTATGCTCTGTTAAACTATATTTCACATTTTCTCAATCGTTTCGGGATGAAAGAAAATTTGATTACAATTTGTAGAAAGCTTGCAATATAAAACTGAAATGCATTGAAAGTAAATTGATCATCAATTGCTTGAAAGCTAGAAATTACAATTGATAAAAGTAGGAAATAACAATAGCTAGTGCGGGGGCGAACACTAGAAAGCTTGAAAGATATTTGAAGGACTAATACCCCTTATAATAGCTTGCATAACAAAAATCTAATTGATAGTAGTAGACGTTTAAATGATAAGGAATTATACTAAATGTTTACCAATATCAGAGCTATTTTACAATTGAAATAAACTATTACAATGGAAAGAAAATTACAACTCAAACTTGAACTAATATTTACAATGTGCGGTTGAAGTTTCGCAAACTGCGACTGTAATAAGGTTAAGGGGCTTAAGTAAAGCTGCGGTCTTTGACGTTCTCCCCCATTTATTTTAGCGACTCGGAGCCATCAATTTATGATATGGTTTAATTAATGGTTTGAAATTTTCAAGGTCTTTTTCGATTTCCTAAGTACTTTCCTCGCTGCTGCATCCGCTCCATTTGACCAAGTACTCTTAATGATATTTCCTAGAAGCTCGAGTAGTTCGAGGGTCAAGAATCTCTTTAACAACCTTCTTCCCGGCTCTTTTCAATTCAAACACATGTCGTTTTGGTTCATATCTGGATGCGTCATCCTTGTTAGCATAGTATGGCTTGAGTATGCCAACATGAAGGACCTTGTGAATTTTACACCATGAAGGGTATGCAACTCTATATGCGAATCTCCCAATCATCTTCACGATGTATAATAGTCCAATATACTTTGGCACTAATCTTGAGTCTTTGCCTCTTGTCGATTTATAATAGACTAACAGTTTTTGTCAGGGAGTTTAACCATTACCAGATCTCCAATATTAAATTCAAGGAAACGGCGCTTCAGATCTGCACACTTTTTGTACCATTTATGAGCTTTCTCAAGATAACTCCTAGCAATTTCAATATTTCATTTTCACTCTTGAGAAAAGCTTTTTACTTGAGAGGACTTGGTACTTTGATTGATATCCACAGTATGAGAGAGTAACAGTTACTGGCCAATAGCAATCTCAAAAGGATTCTTATTGGCGGAAGAGCTCTTTTGGGCATTAAAACAAATCTATACCGCATCCAAAAGTTTCACCTAATTTTTCTGTGAAGTAGAGATAAAGTGCTGAAAATATTTTTCTAGCATAGAATTGAAGCACTCTGTCTGTCCGTCAAATTATGGGTAAAACTAGAGCTCATGCTCAAAGTTACTTCCAACATAGAATTGAAGCGCTCTGTTTGTCCGTCAGATTGTGGGTGAAAACTAGAACTCATGCTCAAAGTTGAACCAAGAAGTTTGAACAACTCGGTCTAAAATATGCCAGTAAATGGAGGATCCCGATCACTGACAATGTCCTTAGGCAGTCCCTAGTAGTGGACAATATGTTTAAAGAAGAGTTGAGCTGTCTCTTCAACTAATACATACTTGGGCGCTGCGATGAAAGTTGCATACTTAGATAGACTGTCTACCACGACGATGATGGTGCTAAAATCTCCAACTTTTGACAAACCAAAAATGTAGTCCATTGAAACACTCTCGAATGGTCTAGTTAGGACGAAAGGAGGCTCCAGCAAGCCTGTCTTTTTCTGATGATATTCTCTATCTTGATGACAAAAAGACAAGTTTTCACATAAGTTGCAATGTTGTCTCGCATTTGAGACTAGTAGTATGTATGTTGTAGTAGTGCAGAAGTGCATTCCTCTCTAGGATGCCCTGCCCAAATCGTGTCTGGTAGTTCGTGATTAGTAAGTTCTTCACATCTGCACCCTTAGGAATATAAAGACGGTCTCCCTTAGTCTTTACTAGGCCCTCATCGGGCCAAAACTGACGAGTGTTCCCTCCTTGATGAGGTCAACCAAATATTAAGTAATCGGGTCCTTATCCAAAAGTGCCCAAATTTGGTCCCTTGTGTTTGTGGTAACCGTGCTCTCGAAAGAGCGGTCATAAAGTAAATGGCAGCCAAGTCGGCCTGGCAACTGAGAGCATTGGTAACATGATTGCTAGATCTAGGATGATACTCCAGCATAAAATTGAACTTTGAAAGAAGTTCCTGCCAATGAGCCTATTTGCTTTATAGTTTCGATTGTGATATGAAGTGACTAACTGCAGTGTTATCCGTCTTCACAATAAATGGAGACCCAAGCAAATAGTGATGTCATCCCCTAAGGTAATGGACTACCGCCACAACTTATTTTTCGTAAGTCGAGTAATGACGTTCTGCCTGATTTAGGTTTCGGCTTTCATACGCTACTGAATATCCTTCTTGCATAATGACTCCATCAAGTGCAAAGTCCGAAACATCGGTATGTACTTCGAAAAGTTTAGTCATATCCGGTAAGGCTAACATCGGGTTCATCCACATAGATTTTACTTTGGCTTTGAGATAACCAGTCTCAATCCTTATCCTTCTTTTTCAACTTGGTAAATGGCAATACAATTTATGAGTATCCTTTCACAAATCTTCGATAGTAATTACATAACCTGAGAAATAAACGTACATTGTGGACATTCTTTGGTGGTTGCCAATATTTGATGGTTGTAACCTTCTTCGCATCCATGCGTATTTTACTTTGCTCGATGATGTGACCTAAGAAGCTGATAGACGTCTGAGCGAATGAGCATTTGGACGGTTTGGCATAGAGTTTTTTATCTCGTAGCCGATTGAAACCTCGTCTCACATGTTGCATATGTTCCTCCAATGTCTCGCTATAGATGACTATGTCGTCTAGGTACACCGCCACAAAATCGTCTAAGAACCCATGAAGTACCCGCTTCATCATCGTACAAAACGTTGCTGGAGCATTTGTCAAGCCAAAAGGCATCGCCTTAAATTCAAAGGCTCCATATCTAGTTACCATCATAGTCTTTGCTTCATCTTTCTCCTTGATCTGAACTTGCCAGTATCTGAACCTAAGATCAATCTTTGTATAGTAACTTGGTTTAAAAATCATTACGAAATTGTGCCAAAGAAACATGTAACTTGGTTTAAAAATGATTACGAAAGTATTCATGCCTAAATTCCACGTCAAATTACTTATGAGTTTCATGATTGTAAACAATTTTTTATTAAACTCGACATGAAAGTCAACTCATTACGGATTTAAAGCCATATGATGGTAATTAGTAAGCAACAATTGAATGTTGATAAGAATGTTTTTGTAATTTACTATTTTGAAATATGGATCCCTTTTAGTTTGTCTATTACATTATTCAGCAATTTGAGAGCCAAATAACTTCCTAAGAGTTGAATTTTATTGTATTTGGATGTTGAGGGATATTTGAACTCGAACTTGAAAATTGTTAGCAATTTTAATTTTGTAATACTAGTTAAGACCTATTCGAGTCTCATTATTTAAAAAATTATTTTTTCAAACTCATTTCAATCATCATTCTCCCAATAATTTCTTTTACACGTAAACTCAAAAATTTTCGCACTTCCAATAACATCTAATAGATCCGACAAGTAATATATAATAAGGCTGATGAGAATCACTCAAATTGTTAAAGTCGATTTTTTTTTTCTAGAATATCAAGTATCAAGAAATGAGCCAGATCCAATGATACATTTAAAGTGCCATAGTTAGAATCAGGGTCGGTCTTATGATTTCCGGGGCCCGACGTGAACTCCCAAAATCCCCCCCCCCCCAAGATCAACATAAATACAAAAATCAACAGTGCATTATACAACGTATTGCTAACTTAACACTGAACAGTAGAGCAACAAACAAATATGAAGAACAAAAGATTTATATTATAAAGTAATAAAA